>CAJVPS010000268.1:0-29007 GCA_910591765.1 Ambispora leptoticha
AAAATAATAATGATGATGATGATGATGATGATGCTGATGATGATAATAGTATGAACATAATTTACATATTAATATAATAATAAATATAACCCAATGTTTTTTGGCAAATAATAAACCTCAACTACCATTCACGCAACGCGTAAAAAAATTGGTAGTTGATTATTATTGGTGCCGTAAATGAAAATAATATAATGATATGAAGAAAATAATGATAATGCTGATTATGATAATTATAAGAATAATAATATTCCTTGGCATATAAAATAAAAGATGCCACAGAAATATTATAAAGTTCGTAACTATTTTATTCCTTCCACCCAAAAAAAGATAATAATCATAGTAATTATGCTATAAGTTAATGAACTCGAGTTAAACCAAAAAAGCCAAAGGGAAAGAGCAAATATCAAGGGAGACCATCGTCAGATTTAACAACGTATATTATTCACCGATAGCAAATCTCATCATATTCGATGCGAGCGTATTCATCATCATCGGAATCTACCACTTCAAAATCTTGTTCTGCACGAGGTAGGTGAGCCCATAATAAAATTCTTCGGCCTAAGTAATGATAGAAGAACACAGGATAATCAGTATCTAAATATCTTTGAGTACGTGATCTGTGTCTGACAAGTACCTAAAGCATCCATTCTTTCCTCACTTGTAACAGCTTCGGTGTGAAACATCCAGAAATGTCCATTATTACATGCTTCCATGCATTGTTGACATGGTTGTGTGATGTGATATCCAAGTATGTTCCCACTTTTCCCAGCAATTATTAAAAGATAAATTAATAAAAGAGATTTGATTAGGCTTGAAATAGAAAAATTAATAGCTACCAAATAAGACAGGCGACATCTCGAATTTTGCAATGACAGTTTTGAGTGATGTAATCTTCCGCAACTAATTGAACTCTACGAAGTCCGTTAAAATAATTAATTAATTAATTAATGACGAGGAGGAGGATCGCAAAATTTGAAAAAATTATTTACATACGATATTGGTGGAACATCTGTTGAGAAAAGTTCAATTCGAGTATCGGCGAGGAGCATTGCCTAATTATTTATTAATTCGGTATTTAAGTCACGTAAATTCAAAACGTATCATTCAAGTCGGAAAAGATAAATACCTTCATGCCTCTTACACAAACCCTCGTGTTACAATGAGCACAATATAGTTTACACACAGGTTTACTTCTGAAGTGGTGATGCATGCTTGGGATAGAATTATCAGTGGATTGTGTTGTCGTCGTCGGCGTCGTTATTGCATAATCATTCATATTATTTCCGATTTCGTTAACATTACTATTATAATTATCGCCACCCTCAGAAATATCATTTTCACCCAAAGAGGCACCATTCCCGGTAGGAACCATTCTGTTAAATATTAAGTCGTGTTCTCTTAAGTTTTGCTGCTGAGGTTGAAATCGTCGAGCCCATCGACTGGAAGTAAAATGTGAGGTGCTATAATTATTATTACTCGATATGGGTGGTATTGAGGCTGCTGTGGAGTCGTGTAATAACGAAAATGAGGAGTTGTAATTTGTCGACGACGCTAACGTCGATGCAGGAACTAAGGGTGCCAGTTTGACTTTTATTTTATAAACGAGTACAAAAAGTAATGTTTGTGTAGAATTTCCTTTATCCGAAATTATGGTCCTAATGCAGAATGGTTGGTTTTTTCAAGTAAAAAAAAAAAAAAGCACGCAAAGATATTTTCCTAACCTATGTGTGAAAAATACTTGAACGGGGAGTCAAAGGTGGTAAAGAAAGGGAGAAAGAATAAATGGCCAAAATACAGAAACTGGAAGCGAAAATTAATATTTTATGATAAGCGACAGGCGTATTATAATAAAGAATTTTTGGGTTTTTGTTTGTTATTTTCATTTGATCCTTACACCACCATTTATAGTTACACGACATCAAATAAAACGTGCTGCGGGGGGGGGGGGGGAAGATTGTCCGTAAATTCGGGTGTACCGTGAGTTGAATGAAAAATTTTCGATAACGATAATGCACATTGATCCTAGAAATCGTAAAGATAATGTTGTATTTATTAACACATGGAAGTACATTCGATGAAAAGCAACAACAATTAAATTTCTATATAATGTCAGACAGAGAAAGGCAAGCAGCAAGTGGGAGAAGAACACTGTCTTTGTGGAAGAAATTATTGGCGATTAGCGTTAGAATATCTAATTTGCTTAAATGCTAGTTATTTATGAGTTGCGTATTTTCTGTTCAGGGAAAAATTATGTGAAAGTCAGATGACGTTGTAGCATTTTTACTGTTTAATTTTAAAACCTGAATCATTAGCTGCAAATAGCAAAAAATACTTGATCCTGCACAGAATCATTTGATACTTTGCAAGTAAGGAGTAGAAAAATCGGTCTTTTGATTTCTTAACATCCAGGAAACGTTCTTCGAGCGAATGTTCACGTCAAATTTTCTTTTTCCAAGTCCCGAGTATTTTTGTGCCACATTAAGAAATAGAAACATCATCAAATCACGACAGACAGATGCGCATATATGCAATATTCAAGATACGTTGACAAAATATATATGCATGTGGAGAAATGCTTATGCAAATATAATCAGAAGAGTGGATGCAATTGTCTATCCGACAAAATTGTATTATAAAGTAAGTCGGTGTCCAGTGTCAGTGTCAATGAGGCTACTTATAATATATGATGTACATGTACGTACATGTATACCTTTGCGTGCGTTATCCGTCAAAAACACAATTTGATTTATTGAACTGTTCATGCGAGTTGGCTTTGAATTAATTGGGCGGAAACTTACTTTTTTTTTATATGCAGAGAAAAGCCTTGCATGTATGTTGGACATGCAGAATTGGCGACAAGTTGCATCATAAAACTATCATTTTCCTTTTTCGCATGCATACTCGGTTTAGGATCTTGATGTCGTTGGATGTTCCGTTAACCCGTTTTTTCATCACTATCTGCAAGTAATTTAATCTGCACTCGCTACGTAGTTCATAAAAGCAGCAAGTTTACACTCGTTTGCAGGCAATTTTTTTTTCTCGTAAAGATATCATCTCTATTTGTTGTCATTAGTTAAAAATTTTTTTCAGTGAGAAAAAAAAATAATTATCTCAAAGGTGAATTACAGAAAAAATGTACTGGCATTGAGTCAATAAAGCGAGAAATGATGTATTATTTTATTTATAACTCTTAAATAATATTGCATACCATTTTTACATTTCTATTGATGATAATAATAATCATCATACTACTATTACCATTTACTATTATGACTTGAAAGTTTTTAATGGGTTGTATCTTGAGTAGAATAACTAAAGATCATCGTAAATCACGATTTGGTGCATGTCCGGGTTGCAGAGAAGCACAAACAGACGATGATTGGTGCCATTATTGCGAATCACGCAAATTTGAGTTAAATTTCCCATATTGGACAAGTGGAAATGATGAAATTGATAAGATCATACGTGAATCGCAATTACGAGCAACCGGGTGGGATGATTATCTTGAATGGATTCCATATGAACATTTAAGAGGTGTACAATTTTACGCGAAAGGTGGTTATGGGATCGTCTATAAAGCATGTTTATGGAAATACACAATTAATGATGAACCTCCGCCAAATTGGTGGCGGTGGAGATTTTGCTCGGATCGATGGTGTGTTGCATTGTTAGATAATAATGCACCAGGTGCTGAATTCTTGAGTCAGGTGAGTTGTTATTTTGTGTCTTTTTAAAAAAATTTTTGCATTACATTTAATTCTGTCCCGACAATTCTTTAGATGAAACCAAGACTTAGATGTGTTGATTACGATGATGAGATATCCATCTTTGGTGTGACTCAACATCCAATTACTGGTAAATATTTATTGGTGGTTGAACCAACATATCTTCTCTTACGACGTTACCTTTATTCTCCCCGTTCCCCGTGAACCAAAAAATTCTCTATGAACTATTTCAATTCTATCTCTAATACGTTCGATCAATCTCTTTACAGTAAAATTTTGTAAACTAAACCGAGCATTTTTCTCACACTTTGTAAAAATCTCTCGCTATGTAACACCATTTCGTATTTTCTTAAGCTTTTTTTAAGCCCAGTTTCATAAATCAATTCATTTATATATTTATCACCAATAATTCCTTGTAACATAATTTTTTATTGTAATTTAATTTTTTTTAAGATTTCCATATAATGATATATGAGAAAAATATTTGATATTGTTATCAATAATCAAGTGTCTTATTAATGAAATACCGTGCAAAATGTCCCGGATCTCTTACACACTCCATGAGTAAAGTTAATTAATAAAAAAGAAGACTATTAGTGATATTTTGCATGGCGAATTACGGTATCTTTATATCTTTCGAGTCAATGGTATCAATATAAAATTTCCCGCGAGGAGTATACATAGTATGGAATAAGTCCCCAATATATAAAATACAGTATATGAAAAGCCATTATTATTCAACTCTTAATATCAATCTTAATTACCATCCCGCAATGAGCACATAAAATGCCTGACTGGACCACGTGACTATAGTTTTGTAGGGAATATTGGGTCTAACCAAAAAGAATTTCAGATATCGAGAATGGGTTTCTTATATCAATTGTATTTATTATCCATTTTTTTTAATTGGTTAAATTTTAACGAATTTACATTTAAGTCACATTCTAGAAATTTTTTGCGCATTAATGAAAATTGAAAAAGCGATACACGATCGAAAAATACGTTATCGGGTTTTTACTTTTTTGGTTAGCTTTGTATCTGATCGGTGGTTTTCAAACTTTTATACCGAGTTTTTAATTGTGTCGTCAATAAACTTAAGTATGGTTTCAGAGATTTAATTTGTTTAAAGACAAAATATATTCTTATGGATCGATCTATAATCTAAATGAAATGGAAACTCAACACAACGATCAAACAAATTGTGAGTAAGCCACAAAACACGAAACTTAAAGTTTTAGATTAATTATAAATTGCAATGCTTGAATTTTATCCTAAAAATGTGAATTTGCCGAGATTCTCTTCACATCGGCGATTATCAATATAAAAATGGAAGATAATTTAAAATTATTTGTTTCCACAATAGGTATTTATTATTGTGCGCGTAAACACCGTGTTCATAGGAGATAATAAGAAAAAATTTACTTCCCAGCGTAATATGACCGTTCACTAAATCGTCATATACAATTTGTGTTCCATTATTGTTCACCGTCCTCAACACACGTTATTAGGTAATCGAAAATTTGAGAATCGAAAGTTATGGATTTGGTGTCCACTTTTAAAAATAAAAATTCTTATTTAAAGGGTCGTTGATCGAACAATTTTTTAATCTTCGTGATTCTCGATTTAATTTAATCTTCTAAACAACGATTCTTTATTACGAACACGACGAAATGTCTTTCATAAATATTGATAATAAAAAGCCTGTTCTTCAAAAAACAAGTAAAGTTATTGCGGTCATCGATTCTTATTATCAATATTGGAAGGAAGTCTTCATTGCGAAGTCATATCCTGTCGTACTTGATTTTGGTATTTACCTTCCTATTTTGTTGCTCGCGTGACATACAACCGAACTTTCAACAATCAGCTTGTATTTTCTATGAGTCTCTCCTCATTTTTTCGCGTATTTCTTTACCAAAATTTTAGCGCAAAACACTTTGTTGGGATTAATGACGAAAATCGACAGTGGTCATCTTCGCGTGTTAACCAAAAACCGTATTTATGAATTTGGTCCAAAAGATGCAAAAGATCGGGCAGAAATCAAGATCGTTAACGATTCTTTTTGGATCCGCTTGCTTTTGTTTAGCGATTTGGTAGGTCAAAAAATTTATAAATCATGTGATTATATAGATCATGTGATAATAGATATTGCATTTAAGGGTTTTGCCGAAGCATATATGCTAGGAGATGTAACCTGCGACAATTTATTAAATTTGATTAAGGTATGAAACAAGGGAGAAGGTTATGCATAAGCAATTTCCCACAATCAATTTTTTAAAGGGATATGTATCTACATGTATACATATATTTTTCATTTACTAGATTTTTGTAGCCAATCGATCCCATATTGATGAGCTAACCACCGGACCAACATACATCTTCAATGCAATAAATTATTTTATGAATACTCAAT
Organism: Ambispora leptoticha; assembly: GCA_910591765.1. Taxonomy (NCBI): domain Eukaryota; kingdom Fungi; phylum Glomeromycota; class Glomeromycetes; order Archaeosporales; family Ambisporaceae; genus Ambispora; species Ambispora leptoticha. The sequence continues at coordinate 6,136 of CAJVPS010000268.1, forward strand.
TTGTAAATTCTGTTTCCAATGCCATCAACAATATATCCGCACATTATGACATTTCTAATGAGATGTTTGCCAGTTTTCTAAGTCGTGACATGACATATTCGAGTGCTTTCTTTATGAATGAAGACGAAACTTTGGAGCAGGCACAATACAATAAATTGAGAAAAATAATTAAAAAAGCAAAGATTACGGAGGATGATCATGTTCTAGAAATCGGAAGTGGCTGGGGATCTTTTGCTATTGAGGTACGACGCAACAAATTCGTTAGAATCTACTTTTTTAGTTTGATTAAATCTCTAATCAAAAAAAAATGTACAGGCTGTGAGGATGACTGGATGTCGAGTCACGACACTGACACTTTCGATTGAACAAAAGAGGCTTGCTCAAAAACGAATAGAAGCTGCCGGATTTTCGGATAGAATCAAAATTTTACTATGCGATTATCGAAACCTGCCAGCTAAGCATCAATTCGATAAAATTGTGAGCATCGAAATGATTGAGGCGGTTGGACCACAATATCTTGCCACATATTTTGAATGCTGTGATAAATTCCTTAAAGAAAGAGGTGGAATCGGTGTGTTTCAGGTGATTACTATGCCAGAAACCAGGTACGATCGGTATTGTCGCGAAGTTGATTTTATACGGAAATATATCTTTCCAGGTACATCTAATTTTTTTTTTAGGGTAAGATGATGAATGATGCTCTTTACTAATTAATAAAAATAAAAACAAAAAACAGGTGGCCATTGTCCGACTGTCACATCACTGGTCGCTGCAATTCGTGAAGGCTCACGTGGAAGACTAATCGTCGATAACATCGAAAACATTGGACCACATTACGCACGCACGCTACGATTATGGCGTGAACAATTTATAAACGTGTTTGACGAGGATATCCGACCGGCTTTGCACAAGGGCTGGCCCGACATGTCGATGAAGGATATTGAAATCTTTAAGAGGAAATGGGAATTTTATTTCTCTTATTGTGAAGGCGGATTTAAGAATCGCATCTTGGGAAATGTTCAAGTAGTGGTTACTCGGGAAGGAAATGAGACATTTTTGGATGGGATTCCGATGTGATTAATTGTTTATTATAGAATACATTTGTACATAAGAGTTAAAAAATTCCGATTCGAATATCTCTCAATGCACTCAATAATAAAATGATGCATATCTGGTAAGGTCTCTATGCAAAGGCAATCTCAATTAATTGCGATCATTACTCGCAACAATGACGGGATGTTATTCGATATTGATATGGAATAAAAACAATAAACCTCGATTCGCACGTTTTTTCTTTATTAATATAGCAATGTCTTTCATTAATTAATACATGAATTAATTAATATCTATGATCCGATTAACATGAGAGTTAATATATGTGATCCAATTAGCACTCATGTCTGTGATTTGCATACTATTATCCCTAACGTCGAATTCTCGCGCGTCATTCGTTTCTCGACAGTATAGATCTCAACAGTCACGAAAGCCGCATCATTCTGACATGACCTCAATTAGGCATCTCGCATAAGATCGGATAGCGAAATGATTATCTCCCGCACCTCCCATCCAACAACTTTGACGCATAATCTTCACTCATTTCCCAACTACCCAAGCCAACGAATGATTCTTTAAATAGAAAGATTCGTAAAAAACACTTTTTCGAAGAGAACCAGCTCTTCGATTAAGACGATAGGCAATATTTATGTGATAAAACAAAGAGAAAAAGAGTCGGGGGGTAAATTTTTTGATATTAAAGTCACAGATTTTATTAAAAGGTAAAAATCCGGTCAAAAAAATTATTAATTAAAGGTCGCCCCCCGGTCAATAATAACTAATGTAGTATATGAATGAGTGAATATGCAAATTAGATTAGGGATTCTTATATACAATTAATGAAATCTATATGTTAAAGTATTACGGTAGGTTATGAATATCTCTATTTTTTTTTTAAGAAACAAAATTATGCAAGCGTGTAATCTTAAACGCGATATATTAATGTTTGCAGACCGAGAAAAAATTTGTGCGTGATAGAATATACTGATGAACAAACAATAACAAGCGAAAAAAAACCCTGAAGAGAGAAAACTAAACTTGTGAAAAAAATACAAATCTATACTTATTAATTTTTGTGAGATAATACTCTCCATCACGACCCAAAGTATTTTTGTTGTCTTTTAATACAACAACGAATGACATTCTGCTACCATGTATGAACGGTCGGCCAACGCTGAACCGCAGGCGGCAGCATAGGTGATAAGTGTCAGACTCAGAAAGACAACCGCATGGAATATTGCTTGCTCCCAGCTTCCAAGGATATAATTTGAAGTGGTGATATCATTTTGATAATTTTTGATGGAAAAAGTGGTTTGGATTGATGAAATCATTTTTTTTATATCTCGAGAGAATATATGGACTATTTACGCTTGTGTGACTCTGTCTCGTGTTTTGTTTCAAGTTGAGGAGAGAAGAAAAAAAAATTAGAGTGAACGGCTAGTATTTTTTTGAGATTGTGAAGGAAGGAAGGAAGATAGGAAGGTAGAGAAGGTAGAGAAGGATATAGGAAGACTAAAGAGAGAGGTGGTGTGTTGTTTGTGAAGAAAGGAAGAGGGGCGACCAGCGACTAATAATTTTTAGGTTTTTATTGTTATTGAGTTCTCGAAAATTTATCGAAAGAGCCAACGATAAGTGTTTTAAGTAACTGCTTTTATATAACGATACTCATTCTAATTTGTGTTCACGTCCATATGGAGAGTTTATGACATACACACACGCACAGATGTTTAATTTAGCAACACAAAAAGTATTGTGGCATGTAAGTATATTAATTATATATATATATATGTTTTCTATTGATAATGGTGAAACGAGCAAATCGGTCGAGCTAACTGACTATTTGGGAAAGGAAGGTGAAACAAGAGCCGAATTCGCCCAGAGTATGATTCTTGGTATTTGTCCATGAACAATAGGGCGAATTTTCTTGGGCTTTAAATTATGAAGTTGTTTTATATTGAAGAGAACGTAACGATGTCCCATGCTTTATTATTGAAAAAAATAATTTTTTTATTGCGTGCGCTGCTTGCTTTATTATTCACTGAATCTCACTTTTTTTCGCTGATCTTACGTTTTTCTATGGATCTTTCGAATGGCTAAACATGCAATGTACGTAATGTCCTTTGATTGCTATAAACAATAAAGAAACCTTGGCATCATACTTGTCCAACGTTGTAAACGATTATTTGCATGTATTTAATTAATTATTAATTTATTGAAGCGAAAAATTTGCCATGTTTATTGTATCACAAATTTCGATAAGTTTTTTTAGCAAACTTACAAGTGAGCAGCAACGTTGTCATTAATTAATATTAATGCAAAGAATAATTAGTTAATTAGATGACGAAGAAGATATTCCAATACTATCAAAGATGTAATAATTAAAAATGCACATTACTTGATGACAAGGTGTTTAAATTAATCATGATGTATTCAAAAGTATCGATCACGGCAATTTTCTTCCTCCATTTTAGTTTTTTTTTTTTAATTTAACTTAAAAAAAAAGCAAACTATTACTTTTTACGTGATTTATTTGATTTTAGATTTGTAAAATATTTTGATTTTAAAACTTTCTCGGTCGGATTATAATTTTTTGTCCAAAAACAAATACAGAATTTCAAGTGAGTGGACAAATAGATTTGGTTATGAAAGGGTGAAACTCTCTTAATCATTAGTAGCTTATTAAGGAATTCCAAAGTCCAACTGACGTATATATTAATTAATTTGGTTAAAAAAACCGTAAGTGCTAATAAAGGTTCCGAAAATGACTGTACTTTATATTGAAAACTTTTCCCGCTTGTATGCTACGTAAAATTATTCTGTTTAATGAATTACAAGTTATGTCGTGAATATACGTATGAGTTCGGTCATAATGAAGTTTTCGAGACATGACAAAATATGTAGATTCATCGGCTCTAAAAAAAATAAAACTTTCGTTGTAAATTGCAATTTCATCAAAGCGTTCTTTGAATTTTATTCGCGTCTCGATGTTGTAGTACTAAATATGTAATATTAATTAGTGCAACTGTATTTTCTTTTTTGATCAAAGCATGCGTGCGTGCCTTTTCTCCACTCGAGTTTCATTATTAACATAAAAACATTAACTCGATCTTTTTTGTGTTCTATCATCCGATCATTCATTGAAGTTTTGCCTTCGAGCAACGTCACGTCATCATTTATTTATGCTCCTTGAAACTATTATCTTCTACTTTACTTATCTTTACTTTGTCAATCGTACAGAAAAGACGGTAATTGATCAATTTCGGTCTAACAGTTTATGAATTTTTTTTGTTCTTGATGAAAAGAAATCCCGTCGCGAATTCCTTTGTCGATTGCATAATAATGTGTGTGTGTGTGTTTTTTTTTGAAACCACGGCCTTACTTTCTTTCGGTGACAATATTGAAATAAGAGATCGAAAAAGTCACGAAACTCTTTTGAACGATACACAATGTTACATGCATATAGAGAACAAGATATTAGACATATTTTTGCACTTGTAGAACTACAGATCAAACTTGTGGAAGCTCCTTATTGCCAATAGGAACTTTCTCTGTGCACGAACGCGAGAATATTCGGTATGATTTTATCAGAAAATATCATATTGAAATCATATTTTAAATTTGGTTACTTTCATTTCATACTACACGTTACATGTATACATTTTTTGCCGAAATTAATTTCGATTTGTGAAAGGAGCAAAAAGGACTGCCGCTGATCGAAAATGCAAACAATAACAAATGATTATTGTTCCGCACCTTGAACATTGTTTTGTTTAGTGTTTGTTTCTGGCATAAAATATGACAAATAAAAATAAACTGAAATTTTAACTTTTGTTTTGTTTGACTTAAATTTATTTCTTGTTTGTGTTGTAATGGAAATAATCGCTGGAGAAATCGAGAAAAATCAGATTATATTCATTATGTACGAGTATGCATCAACAGCATGTACTTACGGAAAGCAAAAATACCATATCGATACACACCTAAATTGTTTTAAATATAGGCTTGGTTGGTTTGTAACTAAAAAAAGGGGAAAACGTTTTACTTTTTTTTGTTAGTATGAATGTTTCCCTAAGGAATAATAAACTCATAATAAAGGGCAATTAATTAATTGAAGGGGGCAATAGACAAACAGTATACAATAGAACTTCACCGGGGTAAGTAAGGTGTGACAGAACAGACAGACAAACACACGAGGGATAATTTTGGATCGAAACTCTTGGCTATAAAAACCACCCAGAAAACGTAATGCTTGAATTTTACCACTTCATCCTTTGAGCAAAAGTTAGCCATTTTTTTTTACCGCATTATCATTCATTATCATCAAATTTGCATACACATAAGCATTTATTATTTCTCAAAAACCTAAGATTATACATATAACAAAAAAAAATGCATCGGTTTAACTGTTTTCTCGGAATCGCGGCGTGTCTCTTTTTGACCGCAAGTATCAATAATAACATGATGGCATACGCTCAGGAATGTGGTGCTCAGACAGGTGGAAGTAAGTAACCGCCTCATGATATTATCAAGTTCTAGAAAGAAAAAGAAATTTGGATTCTAAAATCTTGTTTCTGTCTTTAAAGTGTGCAACAAAGATGCCGGTCAATGCTGTTCACAATGGGGGTGAGTAACATCTTGGCGAATTAGCGTTTCTTGTATCACATGAACACACACGTGATAGATAGTATTATAAGAAACGCGAACAATATTAATCAATATATTTGTCTTCCAATTTTTTAGTCATTGCGGTTATGGTCCCCAATGGTGTGGAGCTGGGTAAATAATTATCCTTATTTATGCTCTTTTTATCTCTTCAACGTTTAATTAATTGAATCATGATGCCAGATGTCAGCCAGCATACGGTGCATGTTCACTTTCACAAAGCGAGAGCAACAATCTAAAAAAAAGAGATCATGTCGATAATTCCTACATATCGACGAAAAAGACGCATCAACATTATTATCATGGGAAAAAAACAAAAGATCCCAATAAAAAGAATCAGAAATCAAAAAAGAATCCGAAACTACTAATGAAAACAAAAACAAAATCTGTTTCCTACATTGATGTTTCAGGTGGTTGTGGATCGAATAATGGAGGGGAAAAGTGTGCTAGTGGTTATTGCTGCTCGCAATATGGATATTGCGGAAAGGGTACAGGTAATTAATGCATGCGCTATGTAATTTGATTTAAAAAAAATGTCTCATTATTAATATTTATTCTTTTTTCTCAATAAAGCGTATTGTGACCAAGGATGTCAGTCTGATTACGGAGACTGTAGAGCAATTACAAGTAGCCTTGCGTCAACAACTACAAGCTCAGCAGTTACATACACTTCAGCGTCAACAACCACAAGTTCAGCAGCTACATACACTTCAGCGTCAACAACCACAAATTCAGCAGCTACATACACTTCAGCGTCAACAACTACAAGTTCAGCAACTACATCCACATGTAACCCGCCAACTTCTCCATCTGTCGTTGCCGTAACTTATCGAACTTGTATCAAATCAAATAGTTATGCGGTAAGAATTGTTCTTTTCTCGATCATTCTGAAAAAAATCAAATACTAATATATTATTTTATTTCCCATTCAAATAGCTTACATTTGACGATGGACCAATGATGGTGAGTTTTTTTTTACCTGTTCGAGCATGTACATCACATACTAATTGACGTTTTATATATCAGTGGACACATGAACTTCTCGACACGCTAAAAGCGAAAAATATAACGGCAACATTCTTTGTAAACGGTCACAATTGGGGCTGTATCTATGACTATGCCGATATTCTTCAACGAATTCTCTACGAAGGTCATCAAATCGGCTCACACACCTGGTCACACCCATCAATGCCAAACATCACCAACGAGGAAATCACCTACCAAATGCACACGCTTGAAAACGCTCTTCGAAAAATTATAGGTCACATACCACGATTCATGCGACCACCGTATGGTAACCAAGATGAACGCGTGCTAAGTCATTTGGGTTCATTAGGATATGAGCACATTATCATTTGGGATGTTGATCCCGGCGATTCAACTGGAAGTACCGTAGAAGTTTCCCAAGAAATTATAAATAATGCACTCGCTACAAGTCCAGCACCTACACCACACATTGTTATCAATCACGATGTGAAACAAAACACCTCGGAAATTCTGGCCCCTTGGGAGATGGATACGCTCGTAGAGGCTGGTTATGATTTGATGACCGTGGGTGAATGTTTGGGAATTGATAGGTCCCAGTGGTATAAAGAGGTCACAATACCTAGTCTAAGAGATGACACTTGGTATTGTACATTTGAAGATATGCATCGTGATGATGGTGGTTTTTCGTAAATTGGACCTTTATATAAATTATGTAATTCGTTATTTAAAAGTGGGTGGGTGCTAAATAGATTAGGGGTGTTATTAGAATTTTATTATTGTTTTTTGTAATTTTTCTTAGTAATTTCCTATGTGAACCAACATCAAGGCAACTCTAGAAAATAATAAAAGCCTCAATATAATAAATTATATCGTGAGGTATCTCAATTCATTAATGTTCAATTTAAATTTTGCATATGAAATTAAATAAATATCACAATAGTTGCAAATGTTTAGCATTTCGAGTCTGGACTCTGTGTCTTGATCTTTGGAGGTAAAAAGACTCTTCGCCATTACTTTCGTGGCTGCATCTGAAGGAATCCTTAAAATTAACAGAATACCTTAAATTTTTTATTAAAACAAGAATAATAGATTCACCACGATAAAACAAATTTATACTAATAAAGCCTGACTGTATTCTCAGAATACTAAAAAGGTTTTAAATTGGCCCTTTGGAAAATTCAAGGAACAAAGTTTTCTTGCTGAACCTTCCATTCGATTCTCAGTTGAAACGTTCGAACAATATATCATGAAAAGCGTAACGCGCCAAAACAAACTAATTAAAATAATACAATAATTATTAACCTTTCGAAAGTCTTTAATCCTCTCTGACAAAAAACCTTGACGCGACAATAACTTTCGAAAGTTTCGAAAATTTGAACCAATGAATGGTAGCATTACGAAACAGAAAAATTTAAAGGATCGGATTCATGTGACGCTGGTTTCAATCATAGATGTATTTATGATTTATGCGATGCGTAAAATGCAGTTAATTACCAAAGATGAAGCGGTGCATTTTTAATGGTAAGGCGGCTTCTTTGTCAACTAGCAATTCCTTTTTTTTTTTTAAGTATCTCGGAGATCGAATTATTTTCTGTCAGAGGCGCAATTACGTGGCGCAGATGACCCTGCATTGTCAAGATAATACAAGAATGTAGAGGAAATAAACAAGATATTTTTTTGTTTTACTGAATTTATAGTTTATAATGCAGTCTTAGGTTTCTGCTCTTTAAAATTGCATAAATAAATACATAAATTCTGATTAATTACGTAATGAAATACCCAATAGTTAATCTCTCCACGATACATAAACTTCATCAGTTCTAAATCTTTGAGTACAGAAGGACTCTTCCAACTTCGTGGTAAATCCAGTTCTAAAAGCCAATAAACCTGCATGCGCAATCATAATCCCATTATCAATACAAAATCGTTCATCGGTGGCAAAAACTTTTCCACCACGTTGTCCAACCATCTGCATCATCATCTCTTGCAGCCTCAAATTGCATCCAACGCCACCTACGATCAATACCTCCTTACTCCCAATATGGGCCATCGCGCGTTCAGTGGTCTCAACTAACATTGCAAATATCGTCTCTTGTAACGAGAAGCATAGGTCTTCGGGGGTGCATTCACCACTCGCGAGTTGATCTTGGGCAATCATTTCGATGTAAGACAATATCCCCGAAAATGACACGTCCATTCCTTTTACAGTGTATGGAAGTTCGATGAACGTTTTGCCGGATTTCGCCGCTTGTTCGATATTATATCCTGGACTAGGATCGTTCGATAAATTTAACACTCTAGCGAATCGATCCAAGCAATTGCCAACTGCAATGTCCAAGGTTTCCCCAAAGATCCGGTACCGTTTTTCAGCATAGGCAATCACCTGAGTATTCCCACCACTCACATACAGCACCACAGGATTCTCGGCACCAGTAATCTCTCGTCCCATCTCAATGTGTCCGATACAATGATTTACACCAACCAACGGTTTATCCCATAACAATGACAAAGTCCTGGCAACAATAGCCACGGATGCTAAAGGTGCGCCCATCCCAGGTCCTTTAGTGAAACAAATTACATTAATATCCTTGATTGTTATTCTCGCTTCTCTAAGGGCATTTTCAAGAACGGGTAAAACATGTTCTCGATGATGTGCCGCTGTGTCTCTTGGAAGAAACCCGGTGCCTGGAGGTGTGATATGTGTGTGTCGAATATTGGATAATATTTCCACTTTTCCGGTTACATCATCATGCGCTACTATCCCAATACCAAGTTTATTTGCCGAACCTTCTAAACCAATTGCTATGTGTCTCATTTTTTTTATGTAGATCCAAAAGATTTGTCAGATTAGGGAATCTGTATCGGTATGATGATGATGATGATGGATTTAACCTTCATGATCTACCGCATAACATTCCGGAACGAGGTTAACTTAGGTCCGGGAATCATGCAACATTGTTTGGTCTATGAGAGAATGTCAAAAAAATCCAATTTACCAAAAAAGCGAAAAAAATAAGATTCATTCGGAGCCAGTAGCGGTAGTTGGAATAAGTTGATTGATAAATAACATTTGATTATAATTGTTGATTTACCAAAAATACTTTGTTTTCTATTTTTAACGAAAAAAGTAATTTTTCAAATCAAACGCACGCTCACACGCAATCTTATACACTTTACCCTCTCTGTGTGTGTTGTGCGCGTGTGTACAGATGTATGCAGCAGATACGAAAAAGGGGAATGATTATTGTTTTATTGCATCGCTTAGAAATCAGCCAATCGAATCATTTTAATATGGTTAAAAGGGAGGGGAGTGTATCGCTATTATTATAATCACTATTATTTGTTTTTTGTGTACAGACTGATACATGTATTTCTCGCGAAAGGTGAGTGAGTATATGCGTTTTTTTATATGATGATGATGAGGGACCATATGTATGATTATGAAATTATATGTAAGCAATCAATGAGCGGTATAATATAACTGAGAATGATTGAATGATAGAACGGAAAAAAAAGTCTGTGTTCACTCTAATTGCCTATTCCACCTTTCAATGACAAAAAAAGAAATCCACAAATAAAAAAAAACTAGAATTCTTTGTGTGTTTGTATGTGTGTGGCTCCTTCCTTTGTTCAATGGGATAGAGCAACATCAAGGATTACCAATTATGGTTTGTTGAACTATAACGAGTCGGTCATTCACTCCGGAAAACAAAAAAATTAGCCAACGGTTTTTCTTTACCTGAAATGAACAAGTTTTTCGGCGTTTTTGTATTCATGTTTCACTGCACTTTTTTTTTCCAAGAGTATTATGATTATGATGATTATGATGATTATTATTATTATGATTGTTGTTATTTTTTATTATTATTATTATTATTATTATTATTATTATTATTATTATTATTATTATTATTATTATTATTTATTATTTATTATTATTATTATTCTGTTACATTAATGCTCATATATTATGAGTAAAGTAATTTCAATGAATACCCACATTTGGGTATTGTCTTATAAAAATCCTACGTCCTTTTCCGTCAATTTTTTGTTCAACCCTAACCCTCAAATTGTTGCCTCATCAGAAAAAAGTCGCCTCAATAATATCATCACTTAACCTATCTTATCCTATTCAATCTCAAATTGAATTAATTGAAAATAGAACTAATTGATATAAACTATTACAGAGAATTTACTGCGCATTTAAACTTTTGGGAAAACGGAAAGGAAGTTCAATCGATATCTAGCACACTGTTTATCTGCCAATATTTGGATAAAAGAGCGAGGAACCAACCAACCATTCATTCATTATCAGGCACACAAAACACGCGTAAACACACACAGACACACACGCACAAACATCCTTCTACATAATCATCAAAGACCTTGAACACCTCCCAACCCAAAGGGAAAGATAACGAGAAAAACAAAACAGGTACCTTTTTAATTTTTAGAGTTTCTTCTTCATGGACGTATTTGGAAACTGCTCCAGTTTGTTTGCTACTCCGTTTGGAATTCTCCGGTGAGACTGTCACCACCAAACCTAGTTAAAGAAAAAAAAACCAACACGCATACATACATATCTAGCAACATTAGTATTTCACCACCTCTTTGTTAACCGTCCGTCTTCCCTGCTAACATTATCTAATCTTACTCACCATACTATTTCTTCTTTCGTATAATTACATTTACCCTTTACGATTACAACAATACCTCATATTGTTGTTGTACCTTCCTTAAAAACTTGTCTTCCCACATTGTCATTTTACTTTACCGCCACATTACCAACCGTCAATAAAAACATCGACACACTTTTTAACGGACATGTAGATAAGATAAAACAAAAATAAACAAACATGAGCAATCTATCAACCCCTCAACGAAAACAAAGTAATGCAGGTGGCCACCAAGGTGAACTACCCGAAAATGTTTCCTCACGAGGTGCTAAACGTGAACATGAAGACGACGACTCGGAAGGTGATGAGGATGAGACAAAATCAGAAAAGCGTGCTGGCCGTCGTAAAATTAAAATTGAATATATTGATGACAAGAGCAGACGCCATATCACTTTTAGTAAGCGAAAAGCTGGTATAATGAAGAAGGTTAGAAAGCCGAAAGATCTACATGAATCACTTCTATTACTGATATTTATAGATGATAATGGGGGAGGTTTTACTAAATATATGCCGTATGATATATTAGGCATATGAATTAAGCACGTTGACAGGCACTCAAGTTCTTCTCTTGGTCGTGTCTGAAACCGGATTGGTGTACACTTTTACCACTCCGAAACTTCAGCCTCTGGTCACCAAGCCTGAAGGTAAAAATCTGATTCAGACGTGTTTAAATGCTCCTGACAATCCATCAACCACCGATACCGCACCAACACCGGTAAGATCAAGGGTATTTTTTGAGGTTCCTTCATGCAATCTTTCCTTGCAGATTTACTAATCACCATGTATATGTAATAATCTTATTTATAATATACACACACACACACACACACAAAATATAAAATAGACGAGACAAGCTCAAACGCCTCCAGTATATGGAAACGATAGTTCTTCACCACTCGAGAGCAGTGCTGATAATATATACGACAATGAACGGAAGGTATAAAATCCTAATCCAGTTATTATGCATTAAATTATACCGCCACATGTGATTTTAGGTAAGCATCTGATCATCAAACTTGGGATTTTTTTATTTGATGCCACACAATATGTAGCATCCATCAACAAGTGGTCAACTTGCCAACACCCCGACCCACAACTATGCTACCGCTCAACAACAAGCCGTCACCGCCCAACAACAGCAACTCAACATGGGATACACGAATCAATATCCAAGTCTCACCGGAAATTTACCGATGAATACTGGACTTCCGAACAATTACATGCCACCGCAATATCAACCACAGCACAATCAACAGTACCTTGGTCAGTATTCTCAAAATGCATCGTACATGCAATCCAATTACTGGAATCCAAATGGAGGCAACGGAAGCGGAAAAGTTCAGCAATTCCCGAATCAATCGCCAGAAAAGAAATAAACAAGAATAAACAAGAATCAAAAGACGAAACGAAACGGAAGAACACAAATGAAGAAGAATTAATAATATACTGAAACTTTATTTTTTTTTTATTTTCTTTTTTCGCCTTTTTGGTTATTTATATATATACATATATTGTAGGATGACAGGCAGGCAGGCAGGTTGATGTTCTGATGGCGATCGGCAACCTTTTTTTTGTACCATTTTTTTTTTCTTTAACTCGTCTTCTTTACAAATTCATCGATCGAGGAAATCTTTCTAGATCAATGAATTTACTTGTAGTTATAATTTTTCAACCCCTTCCCTTTATTTTTGTTTCTTTTTATTTGTTGCTTTTTTTTTGTATCAATTTTTTATATATTTGCCGCGCGCGTCGACTCATTGTCCCTGAAATTTACTTCGAGAATTCTGCCAAGGTTATGATTAGTAGAGAATTAGTCTTAGCGTTAGTTATGGTCGTTTACTTGATAGTTTTTTATGTTTATATATATATATTTGTATAGAGAAAGAAGCACAGATACACGCTGTATATAAAAGATGCAGATTAGAGGTTCTCGCGTGGGTGGTGAAACGTCTTTCAGATTTGTTTGACGAAAAGCCGTTCGTTGATCATCGTGAAGAAAAACAGATAGCGATAAAAATTGGATTTGTGGTATTCTTCTTATTATTATTATTATAATTATTATTAGTGGTAGTGTGTTGATGGTGTGTAGAAGTCAAAAATAAAATATATATACTTTGTACAAGAAATCGGCTGTATTTTGATTTATTTGGTTGATAATGTTAGTATTTTGATGCATCTGCAGACAAATTAATTTTGATTTGTTGCCCAATCATCGGGAGATTTAATCGCTTAATTAAATTAGAATGGAAGGTCAATTAAACTCTCGGTTCAACATATAAAGTCTACTCAGTTTTTAATGAAGTTTTTTTTCTTAAAATGTATCATATATTTGCCTCAAAGAATTGAAAGACCGCATCTTATTAAATAAAATTAACAGAAACATGTAATACGTTAAAGAACTCATTGATTCAGTCATAAACACTTCAGCACGCGAATTTAGATCACGTAAATTTTTTGAAACCCTTTTTATAGCACGTGAATCATTTTCTTGATGGCCAAGTTTGTCAAAAATGATGTTGTAAAAAAAAAAGAGGAAACATACAAATTTAGATTTATTGTTCGATTTCTATATTAATTTGGTAAACACATGGAAAAACAAAAGATTCTATAATATGATTATAACAATACTAATAAATGTTGATTATTTAGTTGAATCCTGTAATCTCCTAATAGTGGACTACATAGAATCGGGAATCAGGTATCCGTTTCCACAAATCTAACAATGCTTGCCAACTCAAATATTCTGGAGTCCCGGGTGGAAAAACACGGCAAATAGCAGCACCCAATTTAGCGCGTATCATGACCCTTTCCTCATCCGTAACCCAATCACCATTCTCTATTCGTAGCACAACTGTCGCGGCCTCAATGATAAGATTATGTTTCGGATACCCGTAGTAGAAAACTTCCAGATCGTTCAACGAAGGAAGACTGTATAACACGTGTCGATTGACTGGAACTGCAACTGAGGATGGATTGTGATATCTATTTCGTTGTCGTGAGAATCGTCGTTGAATTTGTTGCCGTCTATTGACGTGGTTATTATTGTTAAAGTTAATATTTTGATTAAGTTGATTTTTGAAGAATCTTGAACTTCTCGGTGTTGAAGGTGGGTTCGTTGTTGCAATCTTTTTCTCAGCATAGTGATAACTACTGCCACTATCAAGTCGTTTAGATTTGATATTGCCTTTCCTTGTTCCTTTTCCTTTGCCTCTTTTTATACTCTTCCTTCCCTTCTTTAGCCCATTACTATTACCACCTGCTTCCCCGCTTCCTCCGAGAGGGATATATTGAGTCGAATTATTATTAGGGATCGGTGCTGAAGACAGTGGAAACGTCGTGGACGAGGAGTCGAAAACCTTTGTTGTTCGACGAAGCTTCTTGATGCTACGAAGTAGTCTTGACAACTTTGATTTATCACTTGTTGGCCACATATTCGTTTTCATTGTTAGATTGGCGATTATTGACTGAGATTGTAAAAAATTATAAAGATGAGAAGTAAAGCTGACGAAAATTTATATGCGTTTAAAATGGCAAAGAAGTCTTTTATTATCCAGTTGAGTTGGGAACTCTCATATACACCAAAACAATAAAAAGATACCGTTCAAGTTCAACTTTATATATCGTGTCAATTGTACGTTAATTTCTTGATGAAAATGCTATAAAAGGACCTATTTTGTTATTTTTGTTTCAGATAACTTATTCTCGGTTATTTTTAATAAAAATAGTTACATGAGAAACATAAATGATGGATCATTTCCGAAGCTATTAATTTCTGATCGATAAAAATCGCAGGTTAAACCGGAAAAAATTAGAGAAAAACTTTAATTAATGAAAGATGAGAATGAAATGACACGGAGCCATAAGAACATGTATTAGTCTAAGATCGATTCGCCCAACTCGG
Organism: Ambispora leptoticha; assembly: GCA_910591765.1. Lineage (NCBI taxonomy): Eukaryota > Fungi > Glomeromycota > Glomeromycetes > Archaeosporales > Ambisporaceae > Ambispora > Ambispora leptoticha. The sequence goes on from CAJVPS010000268.1 coordinate 21,415, forward strand.
GACGCCAAGAATTTCTGACACATTCGATTGTTTTTTTGTAACAATACAATTTCAAGCTAAAGAACGTTTGTAACTTTATCTTGCTCTTTAGACAAAGAAAAAGATAAAAAAAGATTTATTATAGAAAAACCTTAGTAAGACATCTTTTGCCGCAATATTTGTTTGTCATCATCTAAGAAGAAACCAAGTTCATAATTTATTCAAGAATAATTGCCGCTACACGCGCAGACAGGTTAGCAAACAGTCGACGGAATCATCATGTATAAATGTTTATTAATTGTTGATTTCTACCCGCCTAATTAAGCAAGTAATAAACATCTCTATTTTCTTGCCAATTTGGTATATTTGTATTCTTTGTTGTTTCACTTGTTTTTTGTTATTTGCTTATTTCCTCTTTGGATTCGTTTTGCTAACGAATTTGATACACGGTAATAGATCAATCCACTATATGGGGATTTTAATATATATAGTATATTTATGATATATACAGTATATATACATTCTTCTTTCTATAATCGAATATGACGTCAAGGTTTAATGACAAACTGAAGAAAGGAAAAATATATGTGCGATATGTGAATGCAAGCACTCGCCCCATTTGTTTGTAAGTCGTCTAATTACGCTACTTTATTTTTTCAAGAAAGTTGGTCTATATATAGCGCAAGGGTGTGAGTGAATCAAGTATTTTTGCGTAATAATTACGAGAAGAGACCTTACCCAAAAATAATGACAAGAAAATGGTCAATCAATGACATCGCTTCATGAAATGACTTCCTCATTTATCTCTTTACCTTCAAAGCGGTTCTATTTTTATAAAAATAAAATTTCTCATGCAAAAAAAATTCGTGCAGAAATCCTCAAATCGCATCGATATGTAATGGCCATTTTATTGCCTGCACATGAATTTTTGATATCTCAGAAAAGGAATCTCATGTTTAGTCAGCCATTCACAGTATTTACATGTAGTATGAATTACTAGATTAACAATACAATAAATCGTTATTTATCACCAAATTTAACGAAAACAAAATTCAAAGTTCAACTCCACAACTATCCCGTCTTTACATAGAATCCTTCTTCGCCAGCTTGAAATTTACGCAGGAAAAATTGTTAAAGTTAAATATGCTATCTGTAATAGTGTACGTAATCGTAACAAATAATAAGTAACACGAAGAAAGAATCGGAATATTATTTAAATAAGCATTTCATTTAGGCTTTCTAATTTATCGAATATTTACTTTGTTATCATCGTTCGCTTTCTAATTTATCGAATATTACTTTGTTATCATCGTTCGTTCATATGCAATAATTCATTACCATCGTGTGTGTGTGTGTGTGTGTGTGTTTTTTGACTCTGTTTCAACGTGTGACTCGTGTATTATTGATATTCATAGGCCAATCTAACAGGAAATCTCTCAATGATATATTGGGAAAACAAACCATAAAATGTTTCCTATAAAAAAACAAACGATTGATTCGCTCGCCAATCCACTTTACTAACTGTTACATATTTATCTCTATTTATGATATTTAATTATTTATTTTAATCTTTTCGTCTTTTGTTTCGTTGTTTGTCGTTGTTTTCATTATTATTTATCTCTTTATTTTTACCGTTCTTTCTCTGTCTTTTCGCTACCTGCTTTCTTTGCTCTGCTCTTCCACGAAGCAAAATGGAAAAGTGGCCTACAACAGATAATAAACAGAGATTCTCCGTGAGACAATTCTCAGTGAGACAAAGCTTACAAAATTTGCGTAGACGCACTGGAATGTTCAATTCAACATCCGCTTTCTCCTCGAGATCTTCCTTGTCTTCTTCCTCCTTATCTTCCTCCTCCTTTTCTAATTCTAATCCAAAAACCCCATCGAAAAAGAAAGAGATCCCATCTTTTAAACCAACAAACACAACCATCTCCTCCACCTTCTCTCCTAATAAAAACAACGGCAAGATCAATAACAGCGGTGACTTAAAGAATAACATAAAGAATAACAGCGGCGACATAAAAAATAGCAGCAACGTGAAGAATAACTGTTACAGAAAGAATAACAATAAAAATTCATTTATATCACATCATAAACATAGCGAAAGTTTCCAAAGTTTTAACACGACAAGTACATCAAGTAGCATTTACAGCACAATCAGCACAAACGCATCAATAATATCTTCAAAATCAAGTAAAACGAATGCATTACGTTACGAATCTCGCAACTTGCCAAGTCTCGAAGATTTAAAGCTTTTCTATCATGGATATCCAAAGCAAAAATTAATAATTGAGGCTGCTACAGTTCTACTGCGAATTGAGCATGGCGAATGGGTGAGTGATGTGGAAAGATACTTGATTCGTGCAACCCTCGCAGCGGAGATTCGACGATATTGCGAGCCTGGAAGTTTGGAGTTTTTAACATGGCAGGTGTTGGTGGATCTTTGGAATAGAATTCCTGTATAATATACAACAAAAACGAACATTACTTACCCCGTGAATCATTTTGCATGAGATTGTAATTTTGGGGTGTGTGAATTTATGGACTTTATGTATTATGTATTATTATTTTTATTATTTAGAATTATCGAATTCATCATTTATTTTGATGCGTTCGATTGTAATTTATAATTTTTTAGTAGATTTATAGTATTTTTATAATTAATTAATTAATTAATAGTAATTCAGGCGAAACAAAAGGAATTATTTTATATCACATTATTGAGTTCAACTTATGTTTATAAATTTAAAACATATTATATTTACACCATATTTACTAAGTAGTTGTCCAATTCTTATCCAATATTTACACAGCAAACTTCCGTTGAATTTCTAATTAAATACAAATATTAAACAATTATGACGCGAAAAACAATTTATAATAGCATGCTGTTTCTTTAGTAGGTATACAGGTCTCGCCATATATAACGAGGATCGAATATGGCACAAAACGTACATAGAAAAAAACATGACCGTCCCTAGCATGTATTTTTTATCGTAAATGAAAAAACCCTCTTGCTAACTGACGAATCACCGTCAGTGAAGTTTGGAGGTGTGGTGTCCGTAATGTCCCGGCTTTAGCGAATCTAAGTGATGTCCCCCTCTTTATGCATACAAGAATGTCAAACTCGACCTATTTCACTTTCTGAACATCTGAGAACTCCCCGAAACCGACATTTTACTAGGAAAAAGGTAGAAATCCGTCTAAATGCCATCTCTATTTTATTTAAATTTATTCGTAAAAGTTTCAGAATAAATGTATATTAATATTCTGAAATTTTTTACTTGTAAGGTCAAGGTTGATTCACTTAATTAAAGAAACTTTTTCCTATTATGACTTTAAAGCGCACTTTTATATTCATATATGACTGAATCAAATTATTAAAATAAAGGACTATTAATATATATATATACATATTAATATCTACACATCTGTAAAGCCGCAATCTGAATGAGTAAGGTCCAGTAATATATGACAAACGAATGAGTAAGGTCCAGTAATATATGACAAACGATTCTCGTTATATATGGCGAGAACTGTACTTTTGAAGAATTTCTTTTGGATAAAGAAAAAATAGGAAATATAGGGAATGGAAATTATATCAAGGAGTCATATTTAAGAAAAACTTTTTTGAACATTTCTTACGCTAAGTCAACCTATACAGGGAAGTAAGGGTCAAGATTTCTTTCCGAAAAACTACAGACCCCTAGCAGAATATTCTTACGTTTTAAATATTAAGCAAATATTAAAATAAAAATAAAATTCTTGAAATGTTTATCTTGAAAAAGAAAATTATAATGCATGAAGATATCTCGCATGAAAATACTACCATTTGATTCGTCATAACTAGACGAATTAAATGGTGGTATTTTTATAAATTAGCGATCGATTTTGTGCGATTTTATATCATCACGTGGTAATCATAATCACATGAGAATGCCACCATTCGATTCGATTATTATGATTATCACGTGATATGTTATTTCACGGACGCACTATTTTAGGATACCCAATGATCGGGAATCGCACCACCATTCGATTCGGCAAATCACTTTCCTTATGATTTTAAACTCGATTTTTTCAAAAACTATTGTATAAAATTTTTTATTCTTTTTTTGAGCGTTTCAAGTAATTAAATTTTTCGTTTTGTTTTAAAAAGTGTCCACAATATTCTGCTAGGGGAAAAATCAGTATAGGAATGTTACATAGCATTTGAATACCGATAAAGAGAAACGCACTATAATAAGTAGAAACTCATGTCAATCATGTTAGCCGTAATAGTAACAATTTACGCACGGCCTCTTTAGGCTCAACATCTCAAGACCCAGTGGCGGGAATTGAATGAAAGACCCCACTAGAACCTAGGGAATCGAATGGCGGGCTTTACACTCAATTCTCGCCACTGGTCTCGAGATATTGAGCCCCAAAGAGACCATGAGTAAAAATTGTTCTATATCAGGGGCATTCCAGAATGGTCTAAATTCCGATTTGGTCCAGAACATATATTTTTTTGTGTCAGATATGTTTTGTTGGGCTGATCAAAAATTTATACATTCTTATTGGTTTTCGGGAAGAATTATTTGTACGAGCTACCAACTCACCTTGTGACACAATTATTTGAGCGGAGTTTACTCCAGCAGAGCAGTGTGCTCTTTTCAAAATGCAACAAGACCAATACCATCACTACATTCCAAGATTTCTTCTTCGTAATTTTGCTATTAACAATTATAAGAGGATATTTGTGAGCAATGAAAAATTATTCAAAAAGAAAAAACATTTACAGAACTTAAGGAATAAGATAAAGGAGGAAGCACTTCTCCAAACTTACGATAGGACGGTCGGTCAACTGTGCGTCTCTTTAACCGCGAAAAACTATGGATACACAAACATGTACAAAGATCTTGATCATCAAGACGTGATGCATGTAGAAGACAAACTGTCAAAACTTGAAGGAAGAGCATCAAAAACGATCCGAGATATTATTACGGCATCTCAAAAGGAAAATCAAATCGCTTTGCTTAGGAGGGATCTTGGGGATTTACGCAAGTTCCTCTTCATCATGAACTATCGAAACCGTTCTCGATGGTCTCAATTTGCCAACGAAAAGTTTGATGTCATGACTAAGTTGTTGGTAAAAAATTTCATGCACGAGCACAAATTAAAAAGTGCTCGAGAAGTTTGGTTAAGGAATATCCGTGAAATACTAGATACCCCGCATGAAGACGTCAAAGATAACATGCGAATCTTTGATTTAGATAGAAACGATTACCAGTTTCGCATGATTGATTGTTTTCTCGTAATTTGGCAAGCCGGTGAAAATGATGAGTTTATAATAACCAGCAATGGATTTGGCATCTTTGAAGGAGTGACCGGGCCTGGGCTTTTCGGTCAATTTCAATTTGCTTATCATTCGTTTTACGTCATCTCTCCAAAGCTAGTGTTGGTTCTCTGTCATGCTTCGTTTCGAGAGGAAATTGGACCCGACACTATGCAAAAAAAACTCGGATTTAACCGCTCGATATTAGAAAACGCTCCTCACCCACCAGCAATTCCAACATATGTGGCAATCCCGAAGCATGTACCAATTGATGAATATGGCCGTAGCACTGACCGAAATCCGTTCACTGCATTTGACTCGTATCTAAAAAGCATAGGTCTCGAAAGACGGGAAGATGACATATTCACCTTTCCTTTTGCCAAAATCAATTCAGCCACCGTTCACCTCGTAAACTCTGTCTTGCTCAATGAGACTAAAGAAGACCTAGTTCTAACTTTCCTTTCCCACTCGTATCTCTATAAGACAATTGTCAAATACCATAAACACAAAAACGTCGGTTTATTTGAACACGACTTCTCGAGTTTGAAAAGGATATTGTTCATAGCGTTAAACAGAACTCACAAGGAAAACTTGAAACTTCGGAGAAACATCCTAGCTGGACGCGCATGTGATTGGAAAATACGCGAGATGGTATCGGAATCCTGATCAATATCAGTTGTATGGGAGGAGGATAAAGCGTATCTTGCTCTTTATTCTTTTTCTTTTATTCATTTTTGGAAATGAAGGCTTATGAGGCCTAGCATGATATGTTATAATGACTTGTAATATCAGACATCGACATAATCTTTATGATAACCTTCCTATTGTATCTTATCTTTTATATATTATTGCTATAATAGAATACCACCACAACTCATCGTAATTAAAATTTTATTAATCTTTATTTGATTGGCTTACCTCTTAAAAATCCTTACGTGACTCGAAAAATGGTGATCATCTGATGTTTCCCACTTATAATATAATGACTTGTAAAAGAAATGAAAGGCAAAAAAAATAATGAAATTTGAATAACTCATCATTGAATAATTATCACTAATTCAAATAAAGCAGATTGTATTTATTAAATGATAATTATATAATATAATTTTTATTTTTATTCATTTACTTGATTTATTAATTAATGATTTTTTTAATTTTTTAGCTTTTCATTTATTATAATCAAATAGGATGACAATAGTATATATATTATTTTCTTTTAGATAAATAATAACTATTAAAAATTTCATATTATTATTCTATTATTTTAAATATTTATTTCTTATTTATATTAATTTATTAATTCTTTTAATTGAATTAAATAATTTATTATAATTTTAAATAATTTGTAACTTTCTTATAAATTATTTTTCATTTAAAAGTAAATTAAAAAGATTTTACATATATTAATCTTATTTTACAAATTTTTAATTAGATTTAATAATTAAACAGATTAATTTAATAAAGTAATTTTATTATTGATAAACTATTACTTTGATTTTTTGAATATATATTTTGAATTATTATCTTGCTAAAATATGAATTTATTATTTTTAATATATTTTTATAAGTTATATCTAAAAACTAGTACTTAATATATTAATATAAATATTAATATCTATTATATTATTAATTTTTTTAAGTATAATAAGATCTTTATAATTACTTTTTTATAGTTATTTTTTTGTATAATCATCTTTTTTAAGTTTCTTAATTACTAATTATGAGAAGATTGATATACTAATATAAAAATTAATAGTTATTTCTAATAAAAATCATTTAAATTTTAACTAATCTTTATAATTTTTTTATATTAAATAAAAAATAATCTAAATTTACTTTTTAATTATTTTAGTATATTTTAATTTAATAATAAATAAAGTATTACTTTATTAAAAAAACTAAAATAAAATTATTATTTTTAAAAAAAAGATATTTTAAATATTATTATTATCAATTTATAATATTAAAACTTCAAATTACACAAGCAAATTGCCTTATATTTGATAAATATATATTCTAAATTTCATAAAAATTGAATTAGTAGTTATAAAGATATTAAAATTCTAAAGTTTAATAATTAAATTATTTATTATGTAATTTTTATTCAAATTTATATAATAAAATTTAAAAAATAATAATTGAAAAAAGTTATTATTAGTAAAATTTTTTTTTATAAAAAATATATAATAAAAATTTTTATATTTAAATAAATTTTAATATCTAATAACTTAATTAAATAAAACAGAATTAAAAATTTTATTTTAAAAAAATAATTTATTAATATTTATCTGATATAT
>CAJVPS010000269.1:0-28972 GCA_910591765.1 Ambispora leptoticha
AACAAGAGAAAAAAGAAATTCTACTAAGAAACTATCTATAGCTAAAATAACTCAAATAAATCAGATGACTTTTCTTGGCATGATCAGGTGATTATGATACAGTAAGTCATATGTGGCATAGTAAGTAATGCAGTAATAATTTGCATGATAAAAGATAAATATAATATAATTATTATTAACTAATTTAATTTTGTTACAAAAAAATAATAATATTAGTTTCTTTTTTGCTTTTCTCAAAATTCAAAATTTCAAGAGTCTGAGAATATAAAAAAAAGTTATAAATATTATATTATTATTTCTTTATTATTATTATTTTAACTAATAATTAATATTCAAGAAATATTTATCATATTTTATTTATAATTATTAATAATTTTATTATTATTCTTATTTATTTTTTAAATAAAAGATAAATTATTCATATTTATATTTTATTTTTAATTATCTAACTAATAATTAGTAAATTAAATAACTTTATATTTTAAATATTAATTAGTTCTGATATTTTCTAAAATCAAATTATAACTATTAAGATTAAATTTATATATTTTAATTTATAATATTAAACTTTTTAAATATTATAAAAAATAAGAAAAAAATTTCTCTTCTTTTAACTTAATATATTCTTAAGAAGATAATTTCTTATTTTTATTTTAATAATATTTAAGATAAGTAATAGAGTAAGAAATTTTTTATTTTCTTTTTGCATCTAGAAATAGAATTATTTCTTTTTTTTAAAAATTAATTTATAATGATAGAGTAATTTTTATTTTATCTTTTTTTATAAGAATAATAATAAATTTTTTATCTTTATTATTAATAAAATATAATTTATAATCTTTATAATTTATTCTTTTTTATTTTTATATTAATAATAATAATAATTTTTTTAAATTATATTAATAATTTTAATATTATTCTAAGTAATTTTTAATTAAAATAATTTTTTTAACTTTTAAATATTAATAGTATTAATAATTAATATAAGAAGAATTATCTTAATATTTAAAATTACAGATATATTATTCTGTAAAGTTAATTATAAGTAATATATTTTGAATAATAACTTTTTAAATAATAGTATTTTTCTATTAAAAGAATAATATAATTTTGAATAAATATATTAATTAATTAATTTAAATAATTTATTATAAAATTGATAGAAATTTATTTTTATTTTTAACTAAAGATTTTTTAATTATAAATATATTTTTATCTTCTAAAGATACATTTAAAAATTTAAATACTCTTTAATATTCAAGTAAGTATTTTATTTATTTATTATTATTATTATTTCTCTATTATTATTATTATGATTATTATTATTATTTTAATGATTATTATTTTTTCTTGAACTAATATATTTACTAGTAATATAATTAATTTCTTCATAATTATAATAAATAATAGAATTCTTTTAATTATTATTAATATTATTTTTTCTATTTTTATATTAATTTATAATATGTTTAAATCTTTTATAATCATTATATCTAATAAAATTATTTCTATTATTAAAATAACTATTAGATTGACTAAATATTGTAAGATTTTCTAGCTTGAAAGTAATACTTTCAATTTATTTTATTAACTTGCTAATTCTAATATTTCTGAATAATATTGATAAAAAAAACAAGTTATTTAATATAATATTATATTATTAAAAGTTATATTTATATACTATTACTATATTAATTACTTCTTTTAATATTATAAATCAAGTTGAATTTATAAAGAATTTTATTTCTAATTTACATGTATTTATTTAGATTCAGTTGATATGACAGTACATATTATACTAAGATATGGAAAAAATAATGAATATTTATTAAATAAATATATTTTTTAATATTAAATAAAAAGTATTTTAGAAGTTTCCATCATTACAATTATTGAGGGAAATTTTCCAGATTAATGGATTAATTGATTAATTATAGAGTTAAAGTTTTGGTTTTTATAATTGTAAGGGTGTAATCATTATTATTTTTAAACTTCTAACTCCTAGATTGTATTCTGGTTTGTATTTATCGATATTATTGGTAATGACAAAATTATTGAATTTGTTTGTGCTGCAAAGATTATTTTGATTGTTAAGATTGATTATTACTAATTTTGGTGATCTTCACTAATTCTGGAATTTATTAAACTTTGGTTGTTTTCCATAATCCGTCTGTCCATACTAATCTAATTCTGCGCTTTTGTTATCATTATAATTTTAATTATCATGATTCGGTAATGATTCTTGATTACCCATTCCGCAATTTATTTGACTATTGTGACCTTGTTGCATATAATTCATTTAATCATTTAAAATCTCGAATTTTTTGATCTTGAAGAATCACATCACGTGGCCTGAAATTTTCTCAACATCAGATTTATAACAAAATTTATTCCATTCGTCAGCTACGAGTTTCACATAATTGATAAGCGAATAGGAACATCTTTTCTAGCACTATTTATTAATTATTATTTTAAAGAATGGAAATAATACCTTACAGAATTTTGTTAAATAAAAATTAGAATTTCCTAAAAATATCTTGGACTGCATTTTAATGATTCTACAACTGTAAACGTAAGCAAATAAATTTCCTCATTTTGATCTATTTGCGCACTGGCAATTTTCGAAGATGTAAATTATGGAGAAACCGTTTTCGAACTCTCGATTTACGCCTAGCCATCTCGTCAGAGGTGACTTCTGGGAATTGCATTCTAAAAAATAATGTGCCATAATAAATGTTGGCATCAATTTCATTTTCAGGTTTATTAGTAGATTCGGCCTCGATCTCGGGCTCCTCTGCCCTTCCTTTTTCTTTTTTCCCGTCAAGATGCTGATTTCCATTTATTTCGGAAGATGATGCCAGTTTTGCACGCTTGTTAACCTCATGAGCTAGAGAAAATAAATTGATCTTGTTCATGAATAACTGTTCATAATTTCATCATCTAAGAAGTTTAAGAAGTTATAGATGTATAAAATACTTGCAGGTTTTCTCTTCGGGATCTGGACGATTTCGCTTAGAGATGTGTTCACTCGTAGAAATCACTTCGACATCATCGTCGCTTATTGTAATTATTTCAGTTGCTGCTGGTATGTTTGTTTGTGGTGTTATTGATAATGAATTTGTTAATGTTGTATTTGTCAATTTTTGTTGTTGAATAAAGGATAAACTTGGAAAATCTTTTTGATTAGTTTTGTCATTGGTTATTATATTATTATCTTTATTCTTGTCTTTACTTCCCGTGCTTCCAGTTGTAGTATCCTTGTTGTTAATATGATGTTTTGATGAAGTGGCGGGTGAATCTTTATTAATATTCATAAAGGATTCTTGGTCTTCGACTCCTAATAGTTGCAGAATGTCCAAGGCTGGTGTGTTAGAACTATGTGAATTTGAGCTTTCCATTGCAATAAAAGTATAATAGCTTAGCAAAGAAGTATTTTTTTTGTGATATTAATGAAATTCAAGTAGTCAATATTCTAACACTTTGAATATAAAGCAATATGTATTTATTTTATTGTGGTATTTAAAGAGTACGAGACGTAGATTTCTATTATTAGAATTCATCATGGTAATTCAATCCGGATTATCCGGATTCTAATGTTATTTTATTATTCCTATATACCAATTTTCAACACAATTCGTTATGTTCCAAAGTTCTAAATTATGTTACCAATTCGTTATGTTCCAAAGTTTCTAGATTATGTTAGCAAAAAAGAATAACTGAATTTTTTGCTAACATAATTTAGAAACTTTGGAACATAACGAATTGGTGTTGAAAATATTTGGAATTAAAATTTCATTTCACTAATTAAAATATTCGTATGGATCACTTAATTTTCCTAAAATGGGAATAATAATGTATTTATTAGACAATTTTTTTAGTTTATTAGCTTTAAAATGAGTATAGAAACCAGGGGTTAATCGATATGGGATTTTTTTCGTAACACTCTTCATGTTTATTTTCATAAGTCAGCCATTGAATTTTAGCATCGTTTTTCGAAACTTTTATTATACAGATTTGGAACGGAAAAATATTGGAGCAAGGAATTTACTATCAATAAGCAGCAGGTCTTAGTTTTAAGCATTCAATCGACAGAGTAAGATTCTGGATTTTTGTAAAATGACATCACATTTCCTTTATCACTCTTCAGTTTGTCCCATAATCCCCTTTAAAACATTAACTTAAAAAATCATGATGGTTTAAAAAGATTTATTTAACATTGATTTCTTTGAGTGTAATTTTCGCTTTGTTATTTAGCTGCTTCTGCATCAACTTTTGCGACATGGACCAACAAGTCGACAACTCGGTTTGAGTAGCCATCTATACAATTAAAATGAAAAAAAAGTGAGAAAAACAATCTCAATCATCTTTTAAGCTTAATAAATTAAAAAAAAATTACTTACATTCATTATCATACCAAGCAACAAGTTTAACAAAATTTGGGTTCAATGCAATACCTGGAAAAAACAATACAATAATTAAAATTAATATTCTCATCTTAAATAATAATAATAATAATAATAATAACGATTATCTACCCGCAGCAGCATCGAAAATGGATGAATGAGTATCACCAATAAAGTCAGAGGAGACAACCTGAAAAATTTTTTATTAGATAAAGTGTGAATTATTTGCAATAAATTACACAAATATAAATACCATATCTTCAGTGTAGCCAATGATTCCCTTGTATTGAGGTGTTTGAGAAAGTTCTTTGATATGAGCTTTGATCTCATTGTAACTGGCTGCCGGTTTTTCCAATCGAACTGTCAAATCCACAACGGAAACATCAGCTGTAGGTACTCGGAAAGCCATACCAGTGAGTTTTCCGTTCAAGGAGGGAATGACCTAAAGCATAGGAGTGTTATTGCTATTTTGGATTTTATTCATTAGAATAAATGTAAAACATAGCTACGAACTTTTCCGACAGCAGCAGCGGCGCCTGTAGTGCTAGGAATAATATTTTGACCTGCACCTCTGCCACCTCGCATATCCTAAAGTCATTGATCGGGATAAATTAATTCATTACTTCGAGCATAAAAATAAGGCGTTCAATTTAATCAAACCTTTGCACCGCCGAAACCATCCACGGTCTTTTGAGTTGCAGTGATAGAGTGAACTGTAGTCATCAATCCTTCAATAATACCGTATTTATCATGAATTGCTTTAGCAAGCGGGGCCAAACAGTTAGTCGTGCACGAAGCATTGGATATAACCTTGTCTTCAGGCTTATAAGCATCCAAATTTACACCACAAACAAACATCTTTGTTTCATCATCCTTAGGAGGTGCGGTCAAAATAACCTAATAAGTAGTTAATTTTTGAGAAAAGTATTATTTCACTGATTGGTACCAAATATGGAATATCGAGTACCAAACACAATACGAACCTTTTTAGCACCATTCTTACTCTCAAGATGTCTTTTACCAGCCTTTTGTGTAAGGTTAACACCTGTCGAGTCTATGACATATTCAACTCCTTCTTGTTTCCAAGGAATATTTTCTGGTTCCATTTGGGCATGGACAGACATTGCGTGACCGTCAATAATCAACTTATTCTCGTTTTTGTCAGCGCTAACTTCACCGGGATATCGGCCATGAGTAGAGTCGTATTTGAACAAGTAAACCTAAGAAATGATACGTTTGTCACAATATGTTCAATATGTATTTTTGAAAATTTATCATTCATGCATTACCATATAATCGAGGTTCAGAAAAGGGTCGTTCACTGCAATAACTTCGACTTCTTTATTTTTCAAAGCAGCACGAAGAACGAGGCGGCCAATACGACCGAAACTAAGGAGTGCAAACAAAAGCAAATGTCAAGAAGAGAATGCAAACAAAAACTAAAGGTAAAAATTTACTTTATAGATACATTACCCATTGATACCAACTTTAATAGTCATGTTGATGTTGAGAGAACTGATTCTTAGTAGCCAGAGGATTTATATACCGATACTTCAAAATCTAAAAATTTTGATCTTTCACGCCATACATCAATTACGTAAGTGATGACGGAAATATCAGGCGATAATGTTTAAACTTTTAATTATACTGTATTTATTAGCCATATTACCAATTTTAATCTTATGTGGGACAAAAAAATTTTTAAAAAAACGAACGCAAATCAATCAACCGTACAAAGCATTTTTCCCTGAAAATCATTTTTACTGCGTCAAGCTTGTGGGATTCTTCGATGATAATGAAAACATTCTTGCTTGTTTCGGATATTCATTCACGATTTGATATCATCGAAAAACTTCATAAATGGCTTATTGATCATAATCGAATTACTGAGTGAGTGGAAATCAAGAAAGTATTTTATTTGTTTCATTATTGGGCTGATAGAATTTACTCTTTGATATAGTATTGATTATGTTATTGCCTCCGGAGATCTAGTCAACACTGATTACGTGACACCGGATACTAAACCTACGGAAAAGGTCCGATGAATATAATAGATAGAAGTAATTCCTGAGTAAAATTTCACGTATTTTCTTTCTTAATTAAGGACGAGCAAGAATATCGTGATGTAATCTCTGCTCTGGCCAAATATGAGAAACGATTTTATTATATTCCTGGTAAAAGATTCACTAATTAAAAACAATCTTTTGTTGTCTCGAATTTAATAAAATTTAAACAATGCAGGAAATCATGATCCGACCAGAGCTTTTAATCAATCGGGTGAATCATTGAGAGGACAGAATTTTCATCAAAAAATAATTGAATTAGGTAAAACATGATATAATCTTTTGAAGGTCAGTCTCTATTGGATACGATTTAATTGTTATTTAATTGAAGGAGAGGGACTAAGTATGATTGGTTTTGGTGGTTCTGTTGACGGTGTTTATAAACATTCACCGGATCAAGTTAGCTGGCCTGGTAAAAAATATGATTTGAATCATTATAATCGATCGCTTTCATTGCTTTTTTATTTATCAAGTTGCATGAATTACTAGCATATCCAAGCAACACGGAACAATCTGCCGCCGAAAATCTACCAGTTTTGCTATCTAAAGTACCATTTGATAATGATGTTTTGTTAGTAACTCATTTCGGACCAAGTGTAACTGCAACTGCGGATGTAAATAAGTTCCCCGGAGAAGAAGAAAAAACTCGAATTGAATCTGGAAGGCAAGTCTTTGATTAGATTCTTTCGTGAAAAGGGATGTAATTCTTTTTTAATTTTTGCATCATACTACTTTAAATTTATAGCCCCGCTCTTCGTTCATTGCTTACTTCTCTTACGCCATCCAGCGATGACCTGCAATCAAAAAACAAAGTGATAACTGTTAATATTCATGGTCACTCCCATTATCCTTTTGGTCTGACACACATCGGCCGAACAATGATCATTAATCCTGGCCCATTATGTGACGGTAGATTTGCGATTTTGAAAATGGAACGAATGCCAAGAGAAGAATTATTAAAGAGAGATACTGAAAGAAATTCATTTTTTAAGCATCTAAATAAAGAAAAAGTCTGGAGCGTAATAGGGCTAGAATTTTTTTTCATTTAGTAACATCATATTTTGTAGTGTATTTAGTTTTAAATTCCCCATCAAAGTTTTTCTAATAATTAAAGAAAATTAAAAAAATACTAATGGTTTATGGATTGCTTTATAACTACGCATTCTTTTGAATCCGAAAGTTCTGATTATCAAGTTGATAAATTTTAAAGATTAAGGATATTTTATATCGATATGTTTAAAAATTAGAAACCATGCATGTGGTCTTTACACAGAAGTCTCGGGTTAATCCGTAAATGTATTCATTATTGCTAACAGGCGAAAGAGTTTGTGATTTTAGTGATATGACATCGACAACATAAAGATTAATTAGCCAAAATCCAATAATTATTACGCATAACTTTTATCGCCATTTTATTGTCAATTCACATTGGTATTTGGTTCTACATTTATTTGCTAACCTCAAAAATTGTAACGAACAATTACGAGTTTTTTAGTTTGAGATTTTGGGAGGCTTCTTTAAGGGCTTCATTTCCGTGATATTAGTCATTTTACCAAGTTTCAAAATTTAATTAATTTGAAAATACAATCTTTCTGTACATATATTTGAAGGGATTCTATCCGAATTATTTTCTTCATATTTTTTGCATTTCTGAAATGACACTTGCCATTCTGTGGATGCTTGTAATCTTTTTTTAAACAACTGATCTATCCTTTCTAGTTTATTCCTTTACATCATCCTCTTGATCTATTAGCTCAACATCATTTTTTGTTTTATCACACATTATAATTCAAGATATAATAAAATTTAATTAATATATATGAGAAAAATCGATTTTTTTAATTTCGCGTGTTCTAACTGATATTTTAGGCGAATCATTCCTCAGGTAAAATTCAGTGTAGACGGAGGACTTAGGTAACTAGTGAATCGAGCTTGCCGCGGAGAGGTGAACAAAACGAGAAATTGCTTGATCAGTTACAAGTTAGCAACATAAGTTGACGGCCTTGAATAAAATACCATTTGGAATTGGAATCATAATATTGGGGAAGTTCAAAGTGAATTTTTGTCACGTGCAAAGTATGTTCCAATATTATTTGATTCAAGATTTGCGAGCCTCTTGGCGAAGGAGGTTTTGGCAAAGTATAGCGCGCCGAATGGAAAGCAAATTTTTCTCTAACTCTGAATTTCGCTGTGAAAAGTATAAAAAACCTACAAAATTCCACTGCTGATAATAAAATTTACCGCGAAATGGTTAATAAAGAGGTACGTTATAAAACATGATATTTTATTTTAATACTTAACTATTGCATGATATGACAATGTCACCTAATGTACTACATAACGAAAGGTATTTCGAGAATTTCCACCATATTTTTGTTCTTGAATATGCCGACGGTGGGTCACTTCGGAGTTATCTGAACAAGAATTTTAACTTATTGACTGGAAAGCATAAATTAGAATTGGCCAAACAAATTGCTAGTGGTCTCATGTATCTTCATCATTATTCATCGAGATTTGGTTAGTTTTTTTTTTAAAAAAAATAAATTTATTAAAAAAAGTAACTGGCGTCTAATGAAACCTCATTTATTAGAATATTCTTGTCCACAACCATGTAATAAAAATTGCGGAACTTGGATTATCTAAAAGAGTAGAACCTGATGGTATGAACTCGATGTTTGTTGTCTACGGACATCCGCTATACATCGAACCACTGTGTTTTAAGGGAAACTACTGGCCCGATGCAAGATCCGATATTTATAGTCTTGGAGTAGTATTATGGGAATAGTCTAGTGGTCGACCGCCAATGACAGATAGCAATCCATCAGCAATAACATATAATATTGTAATGGGCATGCGTGAATCTCCAATTACAGGAACATCCGACGCTTTTCTATATCGATGAACTTAAATGCTAGTTATTCTCGCGATAGTGGCTTTTGGAGTTTAATTCTAGTTCGTTTGGAACTGGATTTAATGGTACAGGAAATTTAATAAATCACAAGTCATCTAACTATTTATTGATTAAAGTTAAAGATAATAAAGAAAAGATATTAAAGATGGCGAAGATAATGATTTTCACGATAAAATAATCGCTGAAGTTAATGATTGATTTTTGAGTAGGACAGATGATGATATAATTTTGAGAAAAGATTGAAGAGTATTTGATGACAAAAAGTTATCTCGTCCGATAAATTTTTTAAACTTGTAACCCAGGAAAGGTATTCGACACAATATCCTAATTTGACTGCCTTTTGTTATAGATCAGAAATTGGGATACTTGGGTTACCTTTATGAACGCGACTATGAAATAATGGATATCAATAAAGTTCTCTTTGGTATAAGAAATCGGCTGATGCAGGAATCGCATGTGCACAATTAGCACTCGCGAAATTTTATGCGTGAAACACTAGTGATGAAGAACCAATAAATAAAGAACTAGCATTCGAGTATTGTAAAAAGTCCGCGGAGAATGGGAATTTAGCTGCCCGACATTTACTCGGTGATTATTATCAGAGAGGAACTGGAAGCAAAGAAGCATTACCAACAAGCGGCAAATCATGGTTTTAAGCGTTCAATCGATGAATTGAGGGATATGAGAAAAAAAGAAGGGAAAATGACAGGATGATCTCCTATACGAAGGATGGGAAGACGTCTAAAAGTTCGGGCCATCTGATATTGTAGATTTTCCCAACCCATCAGTTCCGATCCATCAGATGACAATTATCTCGACTATGGCATATTTATACAATTGTTGTCATGCTACCAATGAAAGAAAGAATATACAGCATCCAAGATATTTTTCCAGAAACTATCAGATTTAATTACATACAAAAATGTGAGTACTTTGTAAGGACGCCGATCTGGCAAAATTCGAAATAAACATTAAAGATTGATTTGGGAGCAAGGTTAAGGTCAGGGTTAGGGATTATACGTAAAATTATCTTCTCGTAATGCGCCAAGCCAGATTTAAGCATTCGTTTTCCGTATATTTTTTTTCATTTTTGTTGTTTGTTGGGTTGATCAAAAAACTACACATTTTTATTGGTTTGTGCCACCCGTGCCACTTACTTTAAACAACATATTCAACGTAACCTGGCACACATTCAAGGAGTGCCCCAGTTGAGATATTATCTCAACCGAGTTTTAAGGTTCAATTTTGTAAATCGAAAAACCAATAACCGTTCATTAGATTTTCGCGTGTTTATTCTGGTGATTAGTATTATTGCGGAACGTGTGAAAACGTGATTCCTAATTGGGCTGCAGATTCGTTAAATAACATTTTACGTGGTTGATTCATTGTCCGCTTCACAAAAATTAATTGATCCCAGCGAAAGCTTCTTCAATTTCCTTTGAAAGTTTAACAAAACGTCAACCAAACTTTTGATTTTTAATTTATTTAAAGAATCCTTATCTCTTTCCAACATGGCTACTATTAAACAACTTGCCGAGCAGCAACAGCAAACTTCTACTCCCACTCTTTCCGCAGCATTCAACAAGCCTCAACCCGTTGTTGAGTTACCTGTCGGCGATAGCAATCTACCTGAAAAAGACGCCGATAATATTAACAATAAACCAAAACGTTCAAAGAAACGCAAGTACTTGTTTCAACGTGATTCTTTAGTGAATCGAGATTCTCCGGGAAAAGATGGAAGCAGACGTCGAAATCGACATGATAATAGTAAGTTTGTCGTCTCACGATAGCTTACTATTTATTGGTAGAGCTTTTATAAATACACGACAACCTTTAGAGCAAAGGTCGTTTAAGTGAAAGAATATTACAAATAAAGACAGAGAATTATAAGATTAGTCGAGCGGGACAAATCTTTAATTATGCTTTATTTTTATGAAGCTATGGATAAGTACAACTTGAGCTTGCATGCTTTTTTCCCTTCACAAGCTTGGGATTTGATGCATTTTCAAGTTGTATTTTATTTAATATAGCTTCGAAGTATATGTTGTATGTGGATAGGATTTCAAAGATCTTTATATCTCCTCTTGTGAAACTTTATCATCAATCCCACTACAAATCATCAATATAATTCACACATGCACCAGACAATTTTACGTATCACCCGCTCGCAGTTCTCGACCCTGCGGACCTCGTTCACCCCGGCTACGAGAACGAATTGGCCACATTTCATTTTGTTTACGACGCGGTTGTTGACCATCTATGCATGGCTTTAGCGGATCGTAAAATCGATCTCAACAGCAGTAATCCCAAAAAACATCCTCGTCAAAGTGACGATAACAATGGCCACCCAACTGTAACTCGCGAGATGCGTAAGCGTTTGAAGAAAAATCATCCAAGGAAATTAGTCAAAAAGTACGAGAGTGAGTTGATTTCTTTCTTGGGGGGTCAAGTTAACATCAAGAAAGGCGGTGATGAAGAGAAGGAAAACGACGTTTCTGGGCAAGTTATTGCTACTGCCACCACTACTATTCATTCGTCGTCCGACACTTCTGGCTGTCAGGATGAATGGATTCATATCGATGAAGTTAAGGAAGGAAAGTTGTCCTCTAACGAGGTGGATACAGAACATGATGTGGTAATCATTGAAAAAGAACAGGACATTGTCAAAATGTCTAGTATTAAACATTCAAGATCGAATGAAGCCCATGAGCCTCCCGCGCTTACACTTCAAGGAAACTTTTTAGTTTGGGATATTGACGATAAGTTTTCACGTTGGGTGGTGCATACGATGTGTCGATATTATGCATTAAACTCATTTAGTAAGCAATTACAATATACAATTTGTCCATATGATTATCTCATGAACGAACATTTATTTAATTTACTTGATTTGTATTCTATAGGTAGTGATACTGAAGAGGGACGTCGTCTTACCTTCGTTTGCCATCCAGGGTTCATGGATGAAACAGGTGGTGGACTTGACAATGCGAAATTACGCATTAAGTTGCCAAAGAAAACATTTTTTGAATATTTATGTGTTTGAAGAGATACGTGAAGTTTCTCGGATTTTATATATTCAGCATTATTAGAACAATCAATTTTTTTTGGTAAATTATCTGAAATTGTCATATTATTTAAAGATTTGCTTGTCTAAAAGCCATCTTTTTGGAAATTCTAATAAATAGAATGCTGATGAGATCGTTCTCTTTATAAAGAATTATATATACACACGGGATGTTTGTTAAATTTTACATTATGAGTATAACCGATTTGCCAATCGGCTCATGAATTCTGGCACGAAACCGGCCAACCACGTAGCATAACCAACGAAACGTGGATAATAAACCCAATCATCACCATATAAAGATCTCGTTACAATTGTCACGACTGTTGCTTTCGGGTCCGCAGCCTGACTGAGTAGTTTAGGGTTCCTGACTGTTCGATAAAAATTCTGAGTTCCGATAGGACCCAAAATACAAATAGTAATTCGACAGTTTTTCGCTAACCCTTGAAATCGTAATTCGTCACGTAACCTAATAAAATATTGATTGATGGCACTTTTACTTGCCGCATAAACATGAGTTCTCTGGACAGATAATAACGAAGCAAGCGAAGAAACCACAATAATATTAGTTTTTCGTGTGGTGGTGACCGTGATGGTTAATGGGGACTCTGACGAAACTATCGTAGTAGTCAAGTCATTTGTCATATATGGCAGAGCATGATGTGCCAACGCCGCGTATCCAAAATAATTTACTTGAGTTACTCGACAAAGGGTGGCAATCGTCTCTGTTGGTGGCGCATTGAAATCAATATGTTCAAAGACGCTTTCTGCGTGATTTAGAATTAACATGTCGATCGTGCCATCAGGGAAAAATTTCACGGATTCCGTAATTAAGAATGAACACTCCTGTTCATTTCCCGCGTCAAATGTTATATGTTTTACATTTTGACATCCGAGTTCAATGCATCGTTTTGATACTTGTACTAGAAGATCGGTTGTTCGATCTGCGATTACCAAGTGCGATACTTGATTTGCGGAGAGAAAATACGCAAATTGTTCGCCTGTTGCGTTAAAAACGTCGATGATGTCATCAAAAAATTGATTAGATAATTGTTTTGTTTTGGAATAGGGATAATCGAGTGTCAAATATTTTTTTTTTTTCTTACCTAATCCTTCGGCCGCTCCGGTGACAATAACATGTTTTTCTTGTAGCGTGGAAAGTAGCGCGTCTGACCAATATCTCCAAAACATTATTAATAATCGTTTGTTTATCAATTAACAATTAAATAAGAAAACTCCTGGTTCTCAAACGTTTTTTATTAAAGTATTTTGATGTACATGAGCATGTGAAACCATTGTTATTGGCAAAAGTGCCCTAT
Source organism: Ambispora leptoticha (assembly GCA_910591765.1). Lineage (NCBI taxonomy): Eukaryota > Fungi > Glomeromycota > Glomeromycetes > Archaeosporales > Ambisporaceae > Ambispora > Ambispora leptoticha. The sequence continues at coordinate 13,761 of CAJVPS010000269.1, forward strand.
CGCACACGTCAATTTGATTCCGTGAATGTTCGACATATTTCTATATAAAGAAATAATAAGCTATAATTAGCAGTTTGGCATAAATCGCTTCAATTGAATTCCGATATCGGATTAATCTTATGGCAATGGGTTTAATCGTTATATCGATATTTGTTACCTCATTGTTGAATTAAATGAATTTAACTATTTCAAGTAAAAATAATCGGTTTCAATGAATGGTTAAAAAATTATATAAATTCCCACTACACAAAAAAATTTATGTTTGATTAAATGCGTCAGCACATTGTCACCTCGGCGACACAACTAATATCGCGATACCTCCCACAAGCACCACACACATTTCTCGTTTCATATTTCACATCTTCTACATTATCCACCACCACTACTATCGAATCATTAGCAAAAGTTACTACCTTTCTTCGTCGCATTCCATTATCACTCACTTTGCGCAAGAAACAAATTTTACTTCGAAACCAATTTTATATTGAACTAAAAAAGAAACAACAAATGGCACAAAAACGCGCTAATAAGAAGGCTGCGTTGCTTGAAGACGCTGAACGTGAAATGTTACGTTTTGTTCAGACTCCTTTGGAGTTTCGAATGGTTAGTATACCGAGAAAATTTCTTGTTAATAAAGCAGTTGAATTAGGAGAAACGAAAGCAAAGACCTTTGAAATTAGCACCGTGTCAACTGTTTGTGAAAATAAGAAACCTGTTTGCGTGCTTGTACATGGCTGTGAGTATTATTCTTTTTTTCGTGGATTTTTTATGTTACTTTATTCAAGTTCTTATTTTTTTTTAGGGGGAGCTGGCAAAGGAATTTTTGTACAATCTTTTGATGATTTAGCTCAGGTATTGTATCATGATGATGTTGACCATTATGAGATTCATATAACATCCAATTCATATAATATTCTATGATCAAAAACAGAAATATCAAGTTCACGCTATAGATTTATTGGGATGGGGACGAAGTTCAAGACCAAGATATTGTGGTGGTGATGATCCTAAAAAAGCTCAAGAATGGTGGGTTGAGAGCTTGGAAGCTTGGAGGATGGCAATGGGAATTGAAAAATTCACACTAGTGGGACATTCAATGGGTGGATTTATATCTGCATCCTACGCATTAAAATACCGTCAACATCTCGATAAACTTGTGTTAATTTCACCAATAGGTATTTTGTAATTTTCAAAATTAAATCCTTAGTTTTACGAAAAAAGAAATGCCTGTTTCGTTTACCTCGTTATTCGTTCCTTTAAAAAATTTAGGTTTACAAGGATTCACCGTACCAAACAACTTACACATTTCATTTGCTCAACAACTCTTAATATCTTCCGCGTGGAGTTTAACACCGCAACGCATAATTAGCATGTTGCCGCGCGAACGCATGATCTCTTTCATGTCAAATGCTAGATCTGATTTACTTGGGGCATTCCCATATGAAGACAAAACAGCCATCCATTATTTCTACAATTTAGCGGTGCAAACGCCAATCTCGGGGGAAGCGGTATTCAAACGACTGCTTGCCCCATTAAAAGGATGGCATTTACCGTTGAAAGATAAGCTACATTTGTTGGGTGAGTTACCGGTGCAAGTTGTGTATGGTGAAAATGATTGGATGGATCCGACATTTAGTCTTTTTGAAGTTAAGGGGAAGAATTTGTTGCCGAATGTTAAGGGTATTTATTCTAAACCAGCCAATGGAATTTAGCAACTGGATCACGTCCCGTGACAACGCCAGAATTAATTTTTCTAATTTTTTTCATTTTTATTTAGTATTTATTCTTCCGAATTCGGGACACCATGTCTATGCAGAACGATATATGGAAATTAATGAAGTGATTGCTAATGGTGAAAAATCATATCCAGAGTGCTGGGTCAAAGAATTTGATCCTGCCCTCGATATAACATCTCCAGCATTAAAACGGCGGACTATAAGCATAGCATAATCTATTATTTGTTTTTGTGAGATGAACACTTTTTATTATTAATTCATGTCATTATTCTTGTTTTATTTGTAATTTATTTATTCAATTGTTAAATGAAGCGATTTCCTTTTTAATTATCACAAATGCACTTACGTATGTAACTGAGCACATGCTCATGCATCTTGACAAAAGAAGTTAACATGACATTCAAAGAATTCCATACACTATTTTTATTATTCAAAGATTCTTTCTATTCGGAAATTAAGAATACACGACATGGTATCTCGCTTCGCCCCACAAAAATTATATCTCTGCATTCTTTCGGAGGCGTGCAAAAGAAATGAATTGTAGAATGTCTTGTGTTTCCTCAAACCCCCCCCCCCCCCCCAGTTTGCTCTAATCGTTTCTTTGTCTGAATAAAATTTCCTTTTTAGTGAATTTTGTGTTCAAACAATATGAAAAAATAATTGAAATTGGAACAAGCCGACGACTGATTGTCAAAAAAACTTTCCAAGTCTATGGATCGAAGGTTCCGAAGAGGAAACAATAAACTTTTATTGCCCTCCAAATTTTGTAATAAAACTAATTTGAAGCGATGGCCAACACCAGCTAAATACTACCGGAAATAAGCATCGCTCTCATTTTGGAGTACAAGCTGTGTCAAGATCCAAGTGGCGCTTTTATTCCCGGAAGAATACGGTATTTTTGATAATTTAAACAGGAAAATGATCATCCGTCAATCAATAGCCATAAGTTGTACTAACTTCGAGAATAACTTGTAAGGTACTCATTTATAAAATAATAGAATATATATATATATATATATACATTTATTTATTTATTGTTATTAAAGCAAAGTATCATCGAATAGAAAAACGAATTGTTCTCTTTTCTTTCTCTTGTTTCAGAGTGATCGATACGATTTAAATTTATAACAACTCTTTCAATAGCTAAAGAGCCATCATTTTACTGTGTATCACGCATTCAGAGAGTCTAAAATATCCTTTGTTAATTATATATATATTTTATTTATGTTTTTTTTTCATCGCATTATTCAGCCAGGTAATGAGGTCATGAGAAAAGAAATCGAGAATCGAAAGAAAGAAATTTTGGGCGTTTTTTTAAAACATCAAGCGCGCGTTGATTTGGTAATTTGTATAGTTTTCAAATTTGTTTCTTTGTAATAAAAAAAGTGCACGCGTATTCAAACAAATAAAATCTCATTATCATAATTCACCACGATACCGGAATGGGACGTGCGTAACTAATATCTTTCAACGGAATCTCATGCACTCGTTACGCATCCCATATGCAATTAAATCATCATCAATCATTTGTTAAATGACTCGTTTTTTGTTTTATTGTAAATAAATAAATAAAAAAAAATGACAACCTTTAAGGTACACCTTTTCATTTCATAACACAAGTCTAAGCTATAAAAAAAATCGAGAGTACCTTAAAGGTGATCACAGAAAACATGTAACGTAATTTATTATTGTAATTTGAATATCATTCTAATTACTTTATCCGCTTTTCTCTTGTTCCCTTTTTTCTTTTTTTTTTCTTAAATTATTTAAGTGAGTAGCAATGAAAATATCCTCACAATCCTTCACCAGGTCTCGTGAAATTTTTTACAGATAACGTTTTTATAATAAATAATAATTTCATATTATTCATTGAACCTAAATAATCCAAAGAAAATCAACTAATAATAAATAATCAATCATAAAAAATAACAGTATAATAATAAAACAATGTATACATTACACCACCCACCGACAACATTAACATCACCCAGCGAGCCAAGAGACTACGATAATAACCTACAAGGGTGGGTATTGTCTATCGCGTCCGGGTTAGCTTGCTGCTTGGGGGGTAAGCTAAACAAGAAATTTAATCTCTAAAAAAATTCATATTTTTAAATTTTCTCCCTTAATTATTTATTTGTCTTTTTTCATTTTTTTGCAATTTGAATCTATAGCTTCGGTGGTGTTTTCAGATCTGATCCTACAACGGTTCTCTCGCACTCAACGAATCGTGCAAAACACAAGTTTCTTGGTTGCCTCTTTGTCACTTGGATCAGGAGTTTTGGTTTGCATTTCACTGATAATTCTACGTCTTATTTTATAGGTATCGTATTAATTTCATTATTATTCTCGTTCATCATCCGGTACAAATAATGTAGTTATTCTCTAGTCTCTACAGTCTACTACCGGAAGCCAAAGTGTATTCGGATGCATCGCCTTTAGTTAGCGAGTACTCAGGATTCTATATCATCACATTCTATTTCCTGGGTGTGCTCGGATCTACTTTAATTAATCGTGTGATTCACCATTATATTGCCAATGAGATTCATGGAGATGAAATATTAAAGATTGGTCATCATCACCATCATCATCATCATTATACTCTTCCTCCCCCGCCTCCTGTTAAATCATCTACACTTGCGACATCAATGGACACAGACCAACCACCACCACCACCACCACCACCACATCAGAAGGCTAACTCACAATCAATAACTTCTGAATCAAATTTACCGGAAAATACTGAGAGATCACCACTATTGCCGAAGATTCATGACCATTCACTTAAGAATAAAGAAAGTGTAAATTATGTTTATCGTGGTGATAATGATGAGAATGATGGTATTGGCTGTGGTCAACATTCTCTTGCCATTGAAGATGATAATAATAACGATTACTCGGGAAGTCTATATAGTCATGGACATGTTCATAATCACGGACATGTTCATAATCACGGACATGTTCATAATCATGGACTTCATCATTTTCCACAATTCTCTAAAGATCAACAAAAAGATGCGGAAGAATTGATGAAGATTGGAATACAATCAGCTCTCGCGATCTCTATACACAAATTTCCAGGTTCTTTTCAATTTTACTTGCATTTATAAGTTTCTGAGTTTTTATTCAAAAATTAATCCATTCCTTTTCAATGTTCAATTTTAGAGGGTTTAATAACGTTCATAACATCACAAGCATCCCCATCACTAGGATTCGCATTATTCTTGGCGATCGCAATACACAACATCTCCGAAGGTTTCACAATCGCACTGCCGCTATACATGGCCACCAAATCACGAATAAAAAGTTTCCTGTATGCGAGCCTGTTGGGTGGGTTGAGCCAACCGTTTGGTGCGCTCCTCGGTTGGGCATTTATTCGTGAGAGTTATTTGGAACATTGGGATGTGAATGCAGTGTATGGCGGATTGTTTGCCTGTGTGAGTGGATTGATGACTGTTATTGTTATACAGGTGTGTTTATTAATCATCAGCGATCGTCGAATATTTTCATGTAAACCAAAAATGTTAACATGCCACGATTATATCATTATCTACAGGGTATGTTGCCACAAGCAATCAAAAACGACACGTCGGGCGGGACGTTGGTCAATATTTTCTTCTTTTTGGGTATGTTTGCGATGGGATTGAGCTCGGCGTTGTTCACTATCTAATAACTTCTGGTCAAGATTTGGATTATAATAACAGCAGCAGCGTAGCAATAAATCTCTAATTTAGACTCGGCGAAGTTAAGCAGTAGGCGATCAAATTCACTTGTATTTCAATATCTTTATTTTAGGCTCCTACCTATAATTTAAATACTTAAAAATTTTTAAAGAAAACAAGCCATTGTTCATGATTAATGATTGTAATCCGCCAAAATATCGTAAGGATTATTCGTACCAATTCGAAAATTACTAGTGCTGCGATTCTTTTGTTTCTTGATATCATCATTAGTCATTTTCATGAAAGAAATTTCATCGACAAGCCCTTCCTCTACAATTCGACAAACTTGTATAAATTCCTGTAAAAGTAATTCTGTCTCATCTTTCCCATTTTCAAATGAATCCGTACAAAACTCTTGAACAGTAGCTTCAAATACAAGTCTCATAACACTCGAACTATCTACAACAAAGTCATCACGACGCTCATTCTCCATCACTTTCATCTTTATCACATTTCCAATCTCTTGATAAAAGTAATGGAATGTACATCCATCGTACAAGTGACACAACGAGACACCATCCACGAAATCATCTAGAGAAAGCGATTGCGCGAGCATCCATGCGGAGTGTATCAAATGTTGGTATTGCGAGGTGAGATGTATTATATTCATCCAATCATCATATTTGTAACTGTAGTCAGAATTGAATGGGTGATTGGTTCGATTGGATGCTTTGTCTAGAAAAGAGATGAATATTGATGATGAGATAAATGCGTAAACTTCTTGGTTGGTAATTTTTTTTGGTGATGATGATGAAAGTGAGAGATTGTGTACGAGATAACGGAGTGATGCAGCGAGAAATTGGTGAAAACATGAAGATGAGTAAGAAAATAAAGAAAGATTGTATATTTCTGGAATATCTGAATTTAGAATATGGAAAAATAGCTTGGCGCGAATTTCTTTTGGTATTGAAATTAAATCATCGAATTTTGATAATGGCAAATTATTGCTCTCTTTAAAGAACTTGAAAATCTCCTCGTGAGATGTTATCTTTATTGTCTCATATGCTAAATGATTTTTGTGTCTTATATATTCAATTACTGTGCTGGATTCCTGGTCCAATAATTTATCTCTATCGTCTCCAATGATTATCATATCCAAAATAGCATAAGTCCATCTTCTAACAGGACGACTCAGAATCCACGCACTTTCTTTACTCTGATCCTCAAAAAATGGTGTACACCAAAATGTTCGATTACAGACCACGTCCATTAGCATGTGACTGACGCGTCCTGATTTGAAAGCGTCGTAAAAATATGGTGGTAATGACTTGTAGTTGTCGTTCGTGGAATCAGCTGTGGAGCAATATTGTCGGACAGATCCGTGGAGATTTTCACGCATCTTCCGAGTCAATTCAACATCATCGCCGGTGGAAAGTGATCGCCCGTTTGTGAGTAAACTATCTATAATTTGGTCAATGCTGTTATGTTTGTATTGTGAGAGAAATTTGGCAATTTCTTTAATGTCATTACGATCTGGTAACCCGGCAATTTGATTTGATTCTGTATAATCGTTTCCGATTAATGTTCCAAGGAGTGGTAATAAAGATACTGGCATGTTGAAATGTGTGGCGATATCTTTTGTATGATAAACAGTCGCAAAAATTCTCTCGTTATTCGTTAATTTATCGTTTCTTGGAATTTGTAAAGTATTCATTGGAATATATCCACCGCCACTTCTGCCATCACATTCCCCACGTAAATCGTACACAAAATAATCCGAATCATTACCAATCGCGTAACCACCCACCGATCTCACAATCCTAGCAACACTGTTGTCTGCTTCACCGGCACATACCTCCACTTTAACATCCAAAATCTTTCGAAGTATCTGTATGGCGACTTCAAGTGCCAATGGCGGGAGCAAGAATGCATCTTTGTTGTTGAAATAGGTTGAACTCGATTTAAAGAGTCTTTTGAGTTGACAAAGATTTTTGCATTTCTCGATTCTATCGCGGAATCGAGATACACGCGTTTTTTGTTTCAGAAGTGGAAGTGGACCGTCGAATAGGTATGTTTGATGAATCTGATAGTCATGTGTTGTTTTTGTGTGTGATTTTAGGGAATTTGCGAATGTTGTGTATTGACCTTTAGTTACCCGATTTAATTAATGGAAATGGATCAATTATAAATCAAGCGTTGACTCCATGATAAAAATCAATTGACATTTACCACCAAAAATCCAATTCAGTTTCTCATTATAAACATGATAAATAAATGCATTCCCATCAAATACAAAATATTGCTGCTTTTCCCCAAGATTATTCTTAGGTATACAAATTTTTATTTGTGAAATGGACTCTGTGCTAGTGCATGTGGCGCCACGTGTCCAAGATACTGGTGTTCCCAGGTTTTGGTTACTAATGTAGACGTTTAGACCTCGAATTCCCATTTCTGGAATAAATTAACTAAAAAATTTTCATTTGCGTCATGACAACTGCTGCTGTGCTAATACATAATATAAAAATTTCGTCATCGTGTCAAATTTTTCAAACCTCATGTACAAAAATATTTGGTTATATTTTGTTCCCGCCCAAAATTTTTTATTCTCCACAAATATTATTTTCACTTTCATATGATAAATGAAGCACCAAATAACACATGATAGGTTTTGTACGCCCAGAAAGTCGTTGCCCCCAACGAAAATTTTTTATTAAATGATCGTCCGTCTAATAATGAGTACGCGTGCTTGTTTACGCGCACATTATTAATTAATTCACTGTATGAAATATTAGCGATTTTGATCAATCATCGTTCTGATCCCTTATTCTAGTTAGACATTATTATCCGTGATTTTCGGGTTATGATAATTTGAAGAACCCTTTATTTATTCTTACCAAGGATTTTTAGAGATAAAAAATTAAAGTCCGAAAACAAGGCTAAACAATAAATTAAAGATATGGCAAAAGCATTGATCGATTCCGCATTTCATCCGACAGAAGTTATCGCATTACTCCAATACAATTTTAATCGATCGTCATCGTCATCTATTCTGACTAACACGAAAAAAATAGCATCTTGGAGTAAAAGCAAAATACGATGTTACGAGTTTCTTAATATGACGTCGCGATCTTTTGCGGCTGTTATACAAGAATTAAATGATGAGTTGAGAGATGCGGTGTGTGTGTATATTATTTTTATATAGATAATTATGCTTATGAATAATGTTCATGGTTTGTTAAATTGATAAAAGGTTTGCTTATTCTACCTTGTTCTACGTGGACTGGATACTATTGAGGATGATATGACAATTCCAATCGAGAAAAAAGTTTCTATACTGAGAAGTTGGGAAGAGATTATTGTCACGGATGGATGGAATTTCACAGAAAGTATGTTTGATCATTTTCCTTTTTTTTTTTAAAAAAAAAGAAAAAATAAAATGAATTATATTTGAAAATTTAGATGGACCAAATGAAAAAGACCGTCAGTTATTGGTAGAATATCCAGTTGTCATCGAAGAGTTAAAGAATCTCAATAAAACGTAAGTTCCCTTGATTATTATAAATCACTTTACAGTAGAATAAATAATAATAGGTTATTCAATAGTTATAAAGAAATAATTTTTGATATTGCCAAGCAAATGGGTAATGGAATGGCCGACTACGCAACAAACGCTGCACATAACAAGTTCGGTGTGAACACGGTAAAAGACTACGATCAATATTGCTTTTATGTGGCTGGATTGGTTGGATTAGGTCTAAGTAGCTTATTTAGTGCTAGTGGTCTCGAGAGTCCCGAAGTAGGAAGGAACACGAAATTGTAAGTCAATAATCGACATCTTTTTTTATGATGAAAGTTTTAAAAATATCACCGAACACAAAATTAGATCAATTTCAATGGGTTTATTCCTCCAAAAAGCAAACATTATCCGAGATTACCTCGAAGACTTGGATGACAATCGACGTTTTTGGCCAAAAGAAATCTGGTCGCAATACGTCAACGACCTAAGCGATCTCAAAGACCCCGAGCACAAAAAACAAGCAATCAACTGTCTATCGAGAATGTGTCTGGATGCGTTACAACGCGCGCCCGATTGTTTGACGTATTTGAGTAATATACGTGATCAAAAAATTTTTAACTTCTGTGCTATTCCTCAGGTGATGGCTATTGCTACTTTGGCGATTCTTTTTCAAAATTACCAGGTTTATCAGAAAAATGTAAAGATTCGAAAAGGGGAAACTTTAAAGGTGGGTGAATTAGTTGGCGATTTTATCTTTTATTAATAAATCTTTGATATTATTTTCGTTAATTAATTCATTACTTTTTCGCTAGTTGATTCAAAAAGCGACAAATATATTGAATGTAATTGATATTTTTCGTCATTACACCCGAGTAATCATCACAAAGAACAATTCACGAGATCCAAATTTTTTAAAGATTAGTATTGCATGTGGACAGGTAATACAAATTAAATCGTATCACCAAATCTTTAAGCAAAAAATGTGACGTCTAAATTTTTCCTTAGATTGAACAATCGTGTCAAGCACTCGAAACCCGTTATAAATCATTATCCAACTCCAAAACGCTCAACAAAACCAGCGAATTCAATCTATTTGATGCGCAACTGTTCATCTTATTTGTCCTCCTCTTGTTGGTTACTACCGGATGGGTTTTGAATTTATGGGAGATTTGGGAAGAGGTTGTTAATCATTTTAGTAGGATAGTAACAAACACATCTTCCGTTGATGTATGAGTATAATAATTAATTATTTCTAATTGGGTAATTTATTTTTTTTATGCTAATGAAAAGTTTTTCATAATTTTTAAAATAATCAAATTACAAGTTATATTTAATATCAAATAAAATTATCAAATATCAGGACATTAAGTCTTCATCTTAACGATGAAAACAATGATCATCTTCCTTTTTTTCGGGAACCGGTTATTCATTAAAAAATATTCAACCAAACTGTATATGAAACCAAAGTATAAAATGTTGAAGCATTATATGTATTATATGTATCATTTGATCCAACTTTACAATAATATAATTATAAAAAACAAAAAAAGGGTATAGGGTTTAAAAAAAGGGTATAGGGTTTAAAAAAGGGTATATCAAGGATAAACAAGCGAAAAAAGTGATACAATATTTGATATATTTTATAACCAAACCACAAACCAATCAATTACATTGATTGCCCACCACCAAAGTTAAAACCACCGGGAGGAGCATTGACATTATTTCCGAACGAGAACTGACCAGTCGACATATCCATTTGTGGTACCAAATTCGCGTCTTCTTCATCTTCATCGCCAAAGTATGTATCAATAATATTATATGCTTTTTTATATATGTCCGTATTTTCGTGGATTTGAAGATTATGAATTTTTTCCATGCCACCGATTTCCTCTATATATAAGGCGTATGGATTTCCGTCTTCACCTTTTTCCGTTTCGCCGACTTTTAAGATATTCTCAAGTCCATCGAGAGCAACTTGAATGATTTTATTGTCCATGCAAGTTAATAGATCACAAAGCGGTTTAATGCATCGTTGACTGACGAGGAATTTGATGATTTGTGGTTTATTCAAACCGCCAGAAGTTGCATTGGAAATAGCCCAACAAGCTTCTTTTCGTGTCTTTAAATCGGCGGTTTCCAATATATGAACAAGCGGAGGAATAATACCGGCATCCATGACTGCTTGAATTTGCTCACTATTACCGGCAGTGATATTGGAAATCGTCCAGCAAGCTTCTTTGCGAAGACCTTCCTTATGACTCGACAATAAGGATAATAAAGCCGGAAGCGCACCACAATTGATAATAACTTGAGTTTGAACATCATCGCCGGTGACAATATTACCAACTGACCGCAATGCCGGTGTTTGTACAGAAAGTGATGGGTGCATCAAGAGCTCAACTAAACGACGGCAAACACCAGCTTCAATAACAGATTGAATTCTTTCATTCTGTCCATCCGATAAGTAAGACAAAGCCCAGCAAGCATCAATCAATACTTCCTCATCAACAGAGTAGATAAGTCTGGCAAGTATCGGCAACGCGGGAGAAACTAGTTGCCAATCAGGTTGCGGATTCTTTCCACGGCAAAAGTTAGACAAGGTCCAAGTTGCATTACGCAACAAGGAGAGCTTATGATTTTCGTGCAATATACGAAGTAAAGGACGGAGAGCTCCCTCACGTAAGACATAATCACGACATGGAGGACTATCGCCGGCAATATTTCCCAGCGCCCAGACGGCTTGCTCTTTCACATCAGCAACTGGGCTTTCTAACAATTGGACAAAGATCGGAACAGCTCCGGAATCAATCACAACTTTCGTTTGTTCCGGTGAGCCGGATGCGATGTTAGTAAGAGCCCAAGCAGCTTCAAATTGAATAAGAGTATGAGGTGACTTCAAGAATTCGACAAAGCGAGGAATAACGCCAGACTCGATCACTTGCTGAATCGGTGGATTCTTTTCCTTTGACAATAATTTTCGGAATTTCGTGGTGGCTGCAAGTTGCGCCTCAACATTAGTTGACATTACACCTTCCAGCATTCCTGGTAACTGTTCTTGTAGCTGAGCATTAGCAGCCGCTACTTGCACTTCATCTTCCGAATCAGAAGCAACAACGCCGGAAATATTTAGATTTCGTCGTTTAGCCAACGATTCCTCTCTGTGTTTTCGTCTAATTTCAACTTGTTGCTCTTCACGTCTCCTTCTTAATTCCTCTGCCTTAAAAATACCTTTGGTTTTGAACGTATTTTTCCGGTGATCGGGTACTCGATCCCGCTCCATTGTTGCCCGTGTTTAGAGAATTTAATAAAATTTGGAAAAATAAGGACCACCTTCTTCCAAATGGCAACGCTCTTTATTCGTTTTACCTATACGTATTAAATAGAAATTATTTACAATTGCTATTTATTAATTCACTTCAATCGAGAAAAATTTTTCGTTATTTATATACGGAGATAATTGTTCTAACCTTCTAAACCCCCAAACGTACCTTGCTTAAAAGTTTAAAACGTACTTTTTCAACGGGCCTAGTTTTTGAGTCAATCCCTTTTTTTATATTAACGCATCAAGAAAAATTAATGTGTGACTATTTGGCGTAGTGACAATTTGTTATTTGATCCAATGATGCCGATCATTGTTTTATTATTTCAAAAATAGCGGAATTTACAGTAAATGTCTTCTCGACAATGATAAATAATACTTATTTATCGAAGCAACAAAATTACTAACTCTATTCTTTTTGTGTTCGATCCAGCCTAACTCCCTCCTCTGAAAAATCTTGACGCCAAATAAATTCCTCTAAATAATGATTATTTTTTTCATCATTTATATGACAATTTTCTTTGCAACTATAAATTAATAATGTACCCCAATCGAGAGAATCTCGTTTCGTGTGATCAATCTTCAGGTAATTTAATAGGGTAGAAAGTATCTAAGATAATATATAAAAAAATGAAAAAAATTAATATTATGCTGTTCAATTATTATAAAATGTTAATTTTATAATAATTCACCTGAAATTCAAAAGTACGCGGGTTACTACAATAAGGACAAGCAGGTATATCTCGCTGTAAATCCGGTTTTTCGTGATCACTGACCCATAAAGGATCAGGATTTCTGTCGACTTCATATTCAACTCGTGCATATCTATTAAAATATTATTAATGTAATTCTATTTCGGGATATAAAGTCAGTTTGTGATTACAATCATTACCTCAGCACCTGATCAGGATTAAATTCCAGCTTTTTTTGAAATTTCAAAAAAGCTTTATCTACGTTTACCTGTGATTCCTCATAAATTTCATCCCCAGTAGGAACGAGAGCTCGAGAATTGCTAACCTCTTCTAAATCCATGATATATTTATACAAAGCATTATCAAAGAAAAATGGATTTAAGAATAGTAAGCGACATACGTGAATTCTCATTTTCCCTATTCTCATCTTCATCATCCTCATTTGTTTCAGATTCATTTACAATCTCGTACTCTGGAAACAAAATCGCATTCTGACACAATTTGTCATCATTTTCTGTCGACATAGATGACAAATTCATACTACTGCAATGTGTCTTATGCTGTCCTGTTATCCAATGTTCAATTTGATGAGCTTTTGAACAATATCGCACGATGTTACACTTCCCACAGGTTTTAAACCCGAGAAGACCGCAAACAATGCATTGAATGGCTAGAATAAAATTATAGAGCAATGGATAACCAATAATTGATATATATAATTGAATAAATTGAATTCTACCTGCTTTGGATTTGCTGATATCTAATTTTTGTAATTTTTGATGAATTTGCTTTAGATCATCATATTGCAACTTTTCCCGATTTCTGTTTGACAATTGTTTATCTGGTGATGATTCATTAGCAATTTTTTGATTCGGGTCTTCGAGCTCTTTGCTTGAAGCTGATGGTGATGCTGACCAATATGGATTGTCCCTTGAAAGCTGGCTACGGTATACTTTAAAGCTATCAATATTCAAATAAATATATTTATTTGCTATATCGCACAAAATAACAGAATCTGCGTGCTACAATATAAATAATGAAACTACACCTTTCTCTCCAAGATAATTTATGACAAGAACCATTCTTGCAACAAAAAACATAAATCATTCGGTGAAATGCTTCAGGTGGATAATCTTCCGGCGCATAAAGCTTTTACCAAAAAAGAGCGTAGCAAAATAATGATATTTTTTTGAATCGATCAGATTTTTAACTCCAAAAATCAATTAATTAAATTACCTGTAACAATAATACCATGGGTTTTTTACATACGCCACATTCTACTTTATCTGCTGACAAAATATGCTGAGGGTTTAACCATGCCTACAAGTTGAATAAAATAGTCTACATGTTGAATAACGTATAGATCTTTTAAAAATTAGATATTTCTCGGTTGTAGCTTACCTACCGGCCTCCCGCCGATTTTGCTGGGAAACTTTTCAGAAGTTAATGGATGTGCGGGTGGCTCGGCAAAGCCAAGCTCTACGACCGCGGTCGAAGAGGCCGCCATGTCGCCTGTCTTTTCATGAGATGTTCGAATTTAGGTTCCCACTTTATCGATCACATGACATAAATGCTTCATGTGACTTTTAAGTCAAAAATAAATATTTAATATTAATAATAACTATCTAATATTACTTTTATAATCTTACTTTTATAATCTTAATCTCTTTAAATAATTTATTTCACTCAAGATATTAGAAATAGATTTAATAACTAGCTTATATTAATTATACATTTTCTCTTAAAATAATAATAATAATTTATATCAAATATAATATTCTTAAATAACTTTTCTGTATTAAAAAACATATTTATAATAAGTTCTCTATATATTCTTAATGAACTTATGAAGAATATTAGAAAATTTAACAAAGAATTATAATATATATTTCAAGATATACATTATATATATGATTCAATTAATTAATTAATATTAAAAGCAAGTTTTTATTATATAAAAATAATATCTTACTATATATAATTATTTGAAAATATATAATTATATTAACATAATTATATATTTATATTAACTATAACTTAATGAATATATATTTAATAAATAATAATCTAAATTAAGATGAAATATATTTTTCTATTTTATAATGAATTTTTATAATTTTCTTTTATTAATAATAAACTTTCTTAAAATTTTTCACAGATATAATATTAATAATACTTATAGTGATAATTAAAAGTAATAACTCAGAAACTAAATTTACTAATAAAACATAATGAAAATTGAAATTTTCTCTCTATATAAAAATTTATAATTTTAATAAGAAATAA
>CAJVPS010000270.1:0-28961 GCA_910591765.1 Ambispora leptoticha
TGAAAAACTTAGATAGTGGATGTCCTCCACTTAAAATAAGTCAAGTATATTTTATTTGATTAAGAAGATTCTTGTAAACTTTTCTATGTATAAAAGCTTAGTTTTGTTTTGGTATATACCCTTTGTTTGCCTAACGGTTAAAAAGATACTGTTAGAGAATTTAGTTAGCATACTAAATCTTTTGTTTTAATTATAGTATTTGTTATTTAGTTTTAGGTACCTTTCCCTTAGTTTAGTTTTCATGGTCACAATTTTATTTTTATATTTTTGTTTTATTTTATTTTTATCTTATGTTGATATAATACTCATAAGTATTGGCACTAGAAAATCTTTAGAATAATTGTTATCCCCTTCTTAACCTTTATAAATAATTCAGTCTTCACCCTCAAAACTTATTATAAACTATATTCATGGTAAAATTTATAGTTTGTAATAATAGTATACTTAATATATCATAAATAAAACTGAATATTTGATATCTATAATCAAACTTCTTGTGTTACTGCTATCTCTCTAGCATCTTTGTCCAGTAATATAAAACTTGACTAAATATTCTTATTTTGCAATACTTCAAAAAATTCTTATAAGATATCAGTATATATATTTATTGCATTACTAGATCAGATGCTTAGTCTTCTGATATAATATAAGTGTTTAGAAAAAGATATGCTAAAGGTACACCATACTCATCACAGTTATTATTTATAGTAAATAATTCTAGTTTATTTTGAATATCAAGTTCATGATAAGCTCTGTGATATTATCTTTTCTAATCTTATTCATGAAAGATATAATAAATTTCAGATTACAAATAAAGTTATTTTCAAGATAGAAAATAATTTTGAACTCTTCACATTAAAATGTATTCTGCTTAATGAAGTTCTTTGCAGATTTTAATTGATTTGCTTTGAGAATTGCGTAATTTAATAATATATCTGTTAGTAGATATATATTTTTCTATCTATTAATTTTTCTCTGCAAAATTATTTATAAATTTTACTTTTACACAAATTATAAATTATATTTTTCTTGATTCACGCTTTGGTATTTTCTGATAAATTAAATTTGTGATGTGTGAAATATATATATTTTTCAAAATACTAAATAGTCAATAAAATCTATTCTTCATTGAGATTAATTCTGACTATAATTAAACTTTCATAATTGAATCTTTAAATTGCAGATTTAGTTTTGCTAATATGCTTAACTGGCTAGTCTCTTGATTGCTTAAATCAATATTCTCTTTGTTGATTGCAATAAAAATAATATGTCATATATCTCTTTTGCTAATTATTTTTAGTATATAAATAGAAATATCTAATCATTTAATAATATCCAGAAAGTCTCTCAAGAGAATCAAGAAGATCATTAAGAATATATTGATAGATTTCCTTCTTATCAAATACAATCTGAGCACTAGTAGAATATATAATTATCTTTTCAATAAGATCAGAATTCAAAGTAACTTTCATAAAAAACTTTATAACTTTATCTTTAACTTCATAATCATGAAACTGTATGATCATTACTTCTTTCAGATCTTCAATCTCATATAATAGTCCATTATATTTCTCTTTCAAATCATCAGTTATACTCTCATGATTATTTTTTATATTGCTATTAGAGAATACTATTTTATTAGAAGATATAGTTTAATCTCTACATCTTTTTTAGCATATATATTATATATAGAAAAGATTTTTATTTGGCTTCCTTTTACTTAAGTGAATTCTCTAATTAACCTATTATATTAATATTAAGTATATCTTTTCTTCTTAATATTATTAATAACTAAGAAAAAGAATTTTTATTTAGATCTAATATGAATTTCTATTTGACTTGCAAAATATTTCTAATACTATTAATATACTATTAATTTCATTATTTATAACTGATATTTCATTAAATATTATATTTAGTAAGATTTATAAAAAATAGAGAATTTTATTAAATAAGCTAATTTTTATTTATTCTAGGAGTTGTTAGTATTGTTATTGTTATAATTAGGCAAATTCAGTATTATTTATAGATTTAATTAGAAAAGAAAAATATGTTTATTAGATACTATAGCTATACTACAAGTATTATTTAACAAAAAAGTTACAAAAAAAATAAATTTACAAACAGATAAATATTTGATATAATTAATATATTTTATTAATTTATTTCTAATCACAATTATTATTTTTTCTAATCAAAGATCTTGTTTTATATTTTATATTAAAGTGCTTTGATCAATCAATAAAGATCTTAATGAAAATAATATTTAATTATCTTCTTTTCTAATAAGTCTTAATAATCAAAGGTATTAGAATGATGATAATTGTAGTTGATTATCTAACTAATATTAATTTCTTAATATGAAATCAAGATTTATTTGATGCTGTTTCATATATTTTTTTTGATAAGTTTTTTCAATTTTAGTTCTTGATTTATCATTTAGGTTTCCTGATAGCAATGAGAAATTATTAGTATGATGAGAACTTTTCTAATCAGAACATGTATTTCCATCTCTATCAGATAATTCAAGCTTCCTTTGCCATTAAATTAACTTTATATTTTATATTAGTAAGTAATTTTTTATCTTTGAAATTTATTTTTTTTATTCCTCATTAAACTGATATTTTCTTTTTTAGTAAGTAAGTTTTTAACCATTAAAGATATCAGAATGATGATAATTATGATTGATAATCTAATTGATACTATTACTTGATAATTCTATATCTTTTCATTAACAAGTTCCTTTAATTTTAGTTCTTGATTTATCATTTGAATTTTCTGATAATGGTAAATAATTATACTAGTATGACAAGAACTTTTCTGATAGTTATCTTTTTTCATAGTTATCTTTTTTAAGTTTTTTAATTACTAATTATGATGAAGTTCTTTAATAATAATTATAGAGAAAATTGTGAATTCTGTTAATTTTAGAGGTACAGTCATCCCTCATTATTATCAACATTATGGGACTGGACTATTTGGTTAATATATGTGAGAGTTGATAATTACAAGAGTTAGAATTAGAATTAGAATTAGGATTTGGAAAATCACATGTAATCATTAGTTTGTATTATTAGCATCATATGGAATATAATGTTTATTGTGATCTATTTATTATTATCATTATAAGACTTTTTCAGAGTCTTGAAAGCTCGTACATATATAATTTCTTATGTTTGACCCAACTACCTCTTTATTTCACTTGATAAAACTTCTCTCTCAAGCTTTTCTTTACTCTATTCCTTCCTTTTCTTGCTAGAAAACTTATGGCTATTCTTTAATAAAAAAATCTGTCACTTTTCTTTGTTATTTCATCTGGAATACATTCATTTGAATGCATCATAACAAACTTCACAATCTTGACAAGTCTTGTTCCTCTATGAATTTTTCTAAATCTTGTTATTTCACATACAACAACAGTAATTTACATTGCTTCAAGATAACAGAATGAGGAATTTTCTCAATTTTAACCTCACTATTAAGATCAGATGATTAGAGAATCTCTTTAATAATGACTTCTTCATTTACAGTAATCTCTTCCATTTTAATGGTATTATCAAGATGAACATAGTCATGAGTCATTATTACTTGCATAATATTGGCAGGAATGCTTAAAATAAGTTGTTGAATGTCAGCTTTTGGTCTTGAATTCTCTTTGATATGTTGTATATCTGAATTTGGCCAACTCCACTTGATCAATAGTACTATTTTGATTTTATGCCAGCAATTAACAATTGTCTGGGAGGTTATATTTCTCTATGTTTCTGCACTAAAATCGATTGCTTTCTTGATATTTAGATGGGATGTTTCATTTCTGACATCTATAGCTTCTAAAATATTTTGAAGATACAACTTTCAGTAGTAAGCTTTAAATGAGTTAATTATTCCAGCATCACATAGTTGTAAATAAGATGTAGTATTGGATAATAGAAAATGGACTTTAACATGCTCCAATTCTTCACTAACTATGTGAAAAGTGGTATTATTGACCAAAACCAAGATTTTTCTATGATCAAGTTGGTTAGTAGCATTCAAAAACTTTATTCAATGCCCAAAAATCTTGCCAGTCATCTACATTTTCTTGTTAGCTTCATATTTGGTATCAAGATTTTCTTTCCAAATATTCTTGAAGCATTAGGGCTTTGCTGACTTTTTGATAACTAGTGATTTAAGTTTGTCTGTACCAGTTACATTTGTACAAAGCAGGATGATTATTCACTTCTTGTCTTTCTTTTTTCCTTTGACTGGCTTTATTGCAAGTTTTTGATTAGGTATCTTCCAAAAAAAGAGGCCAGTTTCATCAGCATTGTAGACATTCTCTGGTCTGTATTGTGAGAGTAATTTGACTAATTGCTGCCTTTGCTCAGGAAGATTCTTGATTAAGGACTCTCTATGAATCCTGAATTGCTGAATATTATGGCATTTTTTAAAATTATCAAGCCAACCATTACTCACTTTGAAATCATTCTCAATTTCTTTGCCTGCAATTATAACAGTCCGTCTGTCAGAATCACATTTTGCAAAAAAATCCATTACATCCAGGTGCTCAAAGCAATTTCTAATTATGCAAACTTCACTAATCTGTTGATTGTTTTTTTTTATTTGAGTTCTGTTAATTACATGGATAACTATTCATTCTTTAACTTTAAAACCTTTGAAACTATACTTCTGTCACAATCATATTTCTTGGAAAGTTGATCAATAGTAAGAGTTGGGTTGGCTTGTTTTTATTGACATATTTCTTGTTTGGATTTTATAGTCAAATGCATTTGCTTCTTCCATAGCCATTCCGATTTATTCATATTATCAGTATTTTCACAGCCATAATTATTGCCATTATTATTACCATTGTCATATTTCCATCATCATTATTGCTATAGCTATTGTTTGCCATGAATTTATAATGTTAGAAGCCATTTGATACATGAGGAAAAGTGTTTGAGTAGCAGAGATTAAAATTCTCTAATTTGGTAATGAGAAGTATGAATTTATAATAAAGCATATGATATGTGAATTTTATAATATAAAAGAGGTGTACAATTAGACATGTGAATAATATAAGGTGAGCAATTATCCAGAAAATGTGAGGTTTTATAGTTCAAAAAATTGATTTATCAGTGATAAATATGTGATATTGATATCAATAAGAGGTATATGATTAAGAATGAAAATATGATTTATGTTAATGTTAATATCAATGAGATATAAATACGTGATATTAATATCAATGGAAGGCATATGATTAAGAGCAAAAATATAATTTATGTTAATAATAATATCAATGAGGTATAATATAAAAGTTGATATTAGCAAGAGAATTTTTATAGATGGAAATCTATTCTATAATCAATATTGCTAATAGAAAGATGTTGATATTAATGAAGTTGATATCAATAAGGACTGACTGTAATTCAAATTTAGTGTTAGAATAATAGTAGATGAGATGTGTAAATTTAGAAAAAGATATACTATATTTCATTTGTAACTTATTTATTTGCGTAAATTTAAATAATTGATTCAGAAAGTATTATTTTGAAAGGATAAAAGCTATTTGATTTAAATGGAATAAAGATATTTTTTATTCAAATCAAAAAATCAATTTGTTAATCAAAAAACTTTTATTAGGTAATCCAAGCTTTCTTTGTCATTAGATTATCTTTATATTTATACTGATAAGTAATTTTTCATCTTTGAAATTTATTTTTTTTTATTCCTTATTAAACTGATATTTTCTCTTTTAGCAAGCAAGTCTTTAACTATTAAAGATATCAGAATGATAATAATTATGATTAATAATCTGATCAATACTATTACTTGATGATTCTATATCTTTTCATTGATAAGTTTCTTTAACTTTAGTTCTTGATTTATCATTTGAATTTTCTGATAGTGATGAATAATTATATTGATATGATGAGAACTTTTCTAATCAGGATGCATATTTTTATCTCTATCAGGTAATTCAAGTTTTTTTCATCATTGAATTAACTTTATGTTTTGTATTAGTAAGTAATTTTTTATCTTTGAAATTTATTTTTTTTCATTTCTCATTAAACTGATATTTTCTCTTTCAGTAAGCAAGTCTTTAACTATCAAAGGTATTAGAATAATAATAATTATGATTGATAATCTGATTGATGCTATTACTTGATGATTCTATATCTTTTTATTGACAAGTTTCTTCAACTTCAGTTCTTGGTTTATTATTTGAATTTTCTGATGATGATAAATAATTATATCAGTATGATGAGAACTTTTCTGACTGGATGTATATTTCTATTATTACCAGATAATTCAAGCTTTCTTTACTATTAAATTATCTTTATATTTATACTAATAAGTAATTTTTTACCTTTGAAATTTATTTTTTTTTTCATTTCTTATTAAACTGATATTTCTCTCTTTCTTCAGCAAGCTAATTTTTAATTATCAAAGATATCAGAATTATGATTTATAATTTGATCAATACTATTACTTGGTAGTTTTATATCTTTTTATTGACAAGTTTTTTCAATTTCAATTCTTGATTTATTATTTGAATTTTCTGATAGTGATAAATAATTACCAGTATAATAAGAACTTTTCTGACTAGATGTATATTTCTATTACCATCAGTTAATCCAAGTTTTCTTTACTGTTGGATTATCTTCATATTTTGTATCAGTAAGTAATTTTTCACCTTTAGAATTTATTTTTCATCCCTTATTAAACTGATATTTCTCTCTTTCAGCAAGCTAGTTTTTAATCTTCAAAGATATTAGAATTGTGATTGATAATCTGACTGATGCTATTACTTAATAAAAAATATTTGATAATTTTATATCTTTTTATTGACAAGTTTCTTTGACTTCAATTCTTGATTTATTATTTGAATTTCCTAATAGTGATAAGAAATTACCAGTATGATAAGAACTTTTCTGATTAGGATGCATATTTCCATCTCCATCAAATAATTCAAGCTTTCTTCACCATTAGATTAACTTCATATTTTGTATTGGTGAGTAATTTTTTATCTTTGGAATTTATTTTTTTTCATATTTCATTAAACTAATATTTTCTCTTTCAGCAAGTAAGTTTTTAACTATCAAAGATATCAGAATGATGATAATTATAATTGATAATCTGATTAATATTATTACTTGGTAATTCTATATCTTTTCATTAACAAATTTCTTTGACTTCAGTTCTTGGTTTATTATTTGGATTCCTGGTAATGGTAAATAATTATTAGTATAATGAGAACTTTTCTGATTAGATGCATATTTTCATTTCTACCAGATTAATTTAAGCTTTCTTTGCCATTAGATTATCTTTATGTTTTATATTAGTAAGTAATTTTTCTGCTTTTAAAATTTCTTTTAAGTACTTTGATCAATTTGAAATTAAAGTCTAATTATTTCTTCTGAATAACAATAATTATAATTAGCTCAAGTTTGAGAAAGTAAGCAAGTGCAAGCAAGTGGATAAGCAAGAAAGCAAGAGTGAACAAGTTAATAATAATTGAGTGAATAATCTTATAAGTAATTAAATAAGCAATCAAGAAGATAGTTGAATAAGAAAAATAAGTAAGCTTCAACTATTAATAAAATAAAGTGAGAATTTAATAAGTCTTATTTTATTTAAATATTCTTAATATTTAAATTATTCTTGAGTTATATTATAAATAAAAAAAACAAAATGCAAGTTTATTCTTAATATTTAAATTATTCTTGAGTTATATTATAAATAAAAAAAACAAAATGCAAGTTTATTCTTAATATTTAAATTATTCTTGAGTTACATTGTAAATAAAAAATAAAATGCAAGTTTATTCTTAAAGTTTAAATTATTCTTGAATTATATTGTAAATAAAAAAATAAAGTGTTAAGTTTATTATTCTCAAATTATATTGTAAATAAATAATAAATATATAACATTCTCATTCTAATCTTAAAGATATCAGGAGCAGACTCCAGAAATTCTGGAAAGACAGAATGTGATTGGAAATTACATAATCTGTCATTTTTTTCTGTTTTACTTTGTTACTAATCTTTAAATTTTCTGCATCATAGTAACTTATCTTTTATTTAAAAAGCCAAAGATAATAATAATAGAACTATTTACAAATATGAATGGAATATTATCAGTATCTCATAAATAATGATAATTAATGAAAGAGAGAAGAATGAAAAAATGATAATATAATATTATAATTATCTTTCATCCTCTCAGATTCTCAAAATTTTGAATTTCAGGAATAAAAAGAAGTTTATTATTATTCTTGATGTTAAAATTATAATAATCAGATGATATAATAATAATAATATGAAAAACTAAGTAGAAATAGGAATATATTACTTATTCAAGAAGATAATATCTCCTGATTCAATAGTGAAATCAGCTTATCTAATGATAATAAAGAAAAATAACAGATAAATAAATGAATGCTTTTATTTTTTATTAAACTAGTAAAACTTATAGAAAAATCATGTCATTAATAATATTAAAAATAAAAAAAAATTAATAGTAAAATAGTAAATAAATATAAAAATCAAATTAATATAGAAAGTATCAATAGAAATTATATGGCTAAGTAATTATTTAATGTAGCACAAAATTATATTAATCTCTAAATTGATGGTGACATGACTAAAATTATGAAATTATATATTATAACATAGAAATTAGACATGAAAATTAGCTCATATTACAGATCTAATTATTCAGAAAATTTTCTTTTATATAATCTTTCTGAAAAATATATTAATCCAGAATTTCTTTTGTAATTTAAATTAACTATATTATATTATCCTTTAATTTATTATATTTATCTTGTATTATATTTATTTATAGAATATTATTTATTATAAATAATCTCTATTTAATTATTTAGTAAAATTTATTTTTTTTATTCATTCAAACTCTTTGCTAAAATGCCATCACTTTATAAATCAAGAGCAAGAATTACTTTAACAGATATTGCAATAGAAATAATAATTACAATTCTATCTAATAGAAATATCAATTTTAATATATTATAGACAGATCAAGAGATAGTAGATGCTATTATTACTACACACTTAACTAGAAAAAAGCTATTTTTATATAACAAACTTTTACAAGTAATAACTGGAAACTTAATCTCTTGACATTAGAAAATTGTTAATAGAGCTAGCAAATTATTTTAACATATTTTAGAACAAGTAATTCTAAGCCTAAGAAAATTATCATTAATAAAGTTAGAAAGAATAATTAATAATAACTTTGAAGAATTACTAAGTTTTGTAGAAACTTAATATTTAGTCTTAATTTTGTAAAGCAAAATATTAATGAAGAGGATTCTGTTGTAATATAAACTTTTAGTAAAATAATAATTAGCTATATATTATTGATCATTTTATATTACAATATAATTAGATGAATAATTACTTATATCTTATTAAATATTATAATCAATCACCTATTTGTGTGGTGTAGTAGACATGATATAATATATAGCACAACTGCAGTACATGACACAGTAATTATTGATCATTACTAAATCAGGTAAATAAGTAATTTATATTAATTAATTTTATTTATAATTAATTCTATTTTTAGTTTATATTATTATTCATATTTAATTTTATTCTTTTATTAATTTAACTATGTGTGTTATACCTAATTTATAATTTTATTAAATTAATAATTTTCTAATTAATTATTATTAATTTTCTTTCTTTTCTCACTTTAGCTTTGAATAATCTAATATTTAAATTCTTTATTATTATATATTTAATATTCTTTATGATCATTCTTTTTAAATTTTACTTGTTCTTAATTAAATTAAGTGAAACATCATATTAGAAATAATTTATAACTAGCATAGTAAGGAAAATATTATATATAGAGAGTCAAAAAGTGATCAAGAAGGTTTGGTAAAAAGAATTAACTACTGAGTTAAGAGTAGTTAATTAGTATTTTTCTTTAATAAAACACATATATTTTATTACATATCTTGTCTTATTTTCTTCTTGCTCTATTGAGAGAGCATTTTGCTATAAGTAAAACATGTATAAATTATCTTATTGAAAAGATAATTACATTCTAGTTAGAAATAAACTTATGTAAATTATCTTATTGAGAAGATAATTGTATTTTGTTAGAAGTAAATCTTGCATATATTATTTATTGAGAAGATAATCAGTCATATAATCTCTTGAAGTTATAAAAAGTAAATAACTGCCATGAATATAATCACTATTATCATTTTAAAATAATTACATATGCATAATCTTAAAATAGTGATAGTTTTTTTGATATCTCTTCTGTGGAGGCAAAACCAGAAATAAAATTATTAATCATCAAAGTAATTCAAACTGGACTTAACAAAATCAATTAATTATGAAATAGAAAGATAGCTTTAAAGATTAATCAATCTCCTTAATTCACCTAGATTATTCAGACAGATAGGAAAGGAATTATATCAATTAGTTTATAATTTATTTGTTATTGATATATCAAAAGAAGGAGTATCAACAAGTAAATACCAAATATAACTTTGGTTCTAAAAGTATTCAACTCGTACTGCAACTGAAATTGCAGATATTATTCATAATTTACATGAGAAAGTTATTATATTTAATCAACAAAGATCATATTATATCCAGAGATCAAGATCTAGTGCTTTAGTTGACACTCCAGTCAGAACCTCTACATCAGTTTTATCATCATTCACTTTAGTCTCAACTCCTAATATATTTTTTACTAATCTTCTACACAGAAGAAGAGTTCCAGTTCAATTCAGAAATACAACAGAAGAAGAGTTTTCAAAAGAAGAAGAAGTTCAGTCTTCTATCCTTTTAGATTCGTTCCTATTGCAATTCCAAAAAAATCAAGAAGGAAAAATAGCAAATCAAGCTGTATAAACTTTAGCTCAAGTACTCATGTCACTTGTTCAAGCAATACAGAATTAACAGAATAGGCAAGTTGAGCTGACAACAATACCACTTCCTTTTTACAGTGATAGAGCACATAAAGATCCTATGAATTAGATTGAGAAATTTACTCATGTAGCAAATGCAAATAACATAATAAATCCAAGAAAAATAGAAATAGTACCTGCCTATTTGAGAGAAATTGCATCAATCTGAGTAAAGCTGCAAATGCTAATTGGTCTACAAGTTAAAATCCTAACAATGATAATAATTCTTTTTATCAAATCTTCATTGTACAATTTAGAACAAATATCCAAGTTTTGACATGATAACAACAGCTAATATTAAGAATGCAAGGAATAAATAAAGATATAACTTCCTATGCAGAAGATATTTGTACATTGCTTAGAAAAATTGATCCAACACAAGCATATCCTGCTACTTACTATGTCAAGTAATTTATAAAAGACTTGAAGCCAGAAGTTGTCTTTTATGTAAATAAATCTAACCCAAATACTCTAGATATAGTAATTATAGAAGTGATTAGTACAGAGTCTAGCTATAGACAGATCTACCAGAACCCCCTTAACTTCATATTCTTTATATCACAAAATCTTGGCATTCCCTTTACTATGCCAAGTCTAGTAAATGATATGAGTAAAGTCATAGCTGATCTCATAGAACAAGTAAAGAAGCTATCAACTCAGAATAATCAAAGCCTCAAAAGTCACCTTAATCAAGTCAAAACTTATTATTACTATGGTAAAAATGATCACATAGCCCATGATTGTAGGTTGCCAAAGAAAAATATAAATAATAATAATAGTAATAATAATATCTTAAATATCAAGTATTTCAAATATAATAAAATAGAATATTACGTCAACAGCTGTATAGAAAGAAATATAAATACTAGATAGCCAGCCAATCTTGAAACCAATACCACTATCACAATCCCAGATAATAATCTCTTACTATAATAACTACAACAACTCTTAGGTAAACAGTTCATTACATCCTCATCTCCTAATGTCATTACTAATAATAGTAATACTTTATATTTAAACTAGAATCCATACCTAAGAAAGATCAGAGTATGAGTCAATCTCAAAAATCTTTAACAACATTCTTATAGCAATTACTAATCAAAACTATAGAGAAAAACAAAAATCTAGAAAAAAAGAATGGAAAAGTAATAGATACAATTCACTGTGAAGGAAAAGTAGAAGATCAACTTAACAGAATAATAGTTGATAGTAAATCAGTTAGTAACGTCATGTCAATCAGATTTTTGAAGAAAGATTGGTAAGCTATCTAATATTAGTCTTATAGACATAAATAGAAAGCCTGAATGATCACTAGGAGAAGTAGAAGGGTTAAAAATAAAAATTAGAGATCTAAGCCAACAAATTAATATTCTAGTTATGAAAAAGATAGAGTATAACCTGTTGCTTAACAATCAATGGGCAAAGCAGTCCAAAGCTATTTTGAATTGGAATAAAAAACTTCTAAGTTTTGAAGTTGAAGAAGAATCTATAATCATCCTAGTTATCTACACTTAACAGAGATTAATCATGAAATTGATGATTCTATTCTTGAGAATGAAGATAATGAGTTTGAATATGAAGAAGAACTAATTGATTAGCTCTTATACATGGTATATGAAGAGCAAAGTGAGTAACTTGTACTGAAAGTGGAAGTTCAAGAAAATCTTATAAAAATCAATGATAAAGTCATTAAACTAAAAGAAAAAGAAAGAATTCGTCAAGAAAGATTGGAAGACTATGATAACTGCATTCAT
Organism: Ambispora leptoticha; assembly: GCA_910591765.1. Taxonomy (NCBI): domain Eukaryota; kingdom Fungi; phylum Glomeromycota; class Glomeromycetes; order Archaeosporales; family Ambisporaceae; genus Ambispora; species Ambispora leptoticha. The sequence continues at coordinate 12,697 of CAJVPS010000270.1, forward strand.
GGTGAAAGAGAAAATAATTATGTTCAATGTAAGAAGGAATAAAATATATATAGACAGTTGGAGATACTATCTCAACCATCATTAAACATTACTCCAACTATGATTGAGTCAGACTTGAATTCAGAATAGCAACAATATCTTTACCAAGTTCTGGATTCATATAAAGATCTTTTTGATACAATCCAGCCTGGCAGAACAAATATACTTCAACATGAAATATATTTAAAAGAAGAGAGGTTTATCACTCTCTGGCCATATCATTGAAAGTCACCTATGGAAAATACTTTCTGAAAGAGAAAATTCAAAAGATGTTAGATAATATTACGTAGTTATTTAGATTTATATTTTGTCTTTTTCTTTTTTAGATGTGTGTGATATTCTGAAAAGTGGATCAATATTTGAATAGATTCTATCAGATTTATATTCAATCTTGAAATTATATTCTTGTAAAATTATTATCCAATATGTTAATCTTCTGAAAGAGTTTAACTTATTGATTAATTACTTGAGTGCTAAGTGATCAGTAATTAGTATAAATAGAATATTAGATAGTAAATAAGATCTAAATAGTTTAACTATCCAAATGATTTCAAGATATTCTAGCTCTATTGTAATATATTTAATTTCTTTTTTACTCACTCTTCTACTAGTATAGGTAATTATGTATTCCTTTTTTCATTATCATATTGCATTAGTATAGTATCTAATTCTAATCCAAAAGTATCAGTAAAAAGAATAAATAGCTCTGAAAAATCTGAATAAGTGATAATTAGAGGTGAAGTTAGATATTTTTTTAGTAATTTAAAAGCTATTTGTTACTTTTCTATTCATTTGAACTCTTTATTCTTTTTGAATAATTTATATAGGAGGGCTGCTATTTTGACAAAATCTTTAATAAATCTCCTATAGTAAGAGACAAGTCTAACAAATCCTCTTAATGACATAATATTAGTTAGCATTGGGAATTCTTGTATTTTTTCTATCTTGGCTGGATCAGGATGAATTCCATCTTTATCAATGACATAACCTAGAAAAGACAGCTGATTTTTTTCAAAAACACTTTTGTCTGATTAGAGCTTTAGGTTTGCTTGTCAAAGCTTTTTCAAAGCTTTTTGTACATGAATTATATGTTCTTTTCAAGTTTCAGAGTATATAGTTATATCATCTAGGTATATAACTATAAACTTTCTAATATATTCCTTAAAAATTTTATTCATGAGTCTCTAAAAGATAGCAGGAGCATTTGTAAGCCCAAATAGTATTATATTAAAGTGAAATAGATTCTTATTAATAATAAATATAGTTTTTTCTCAGTCTCTTGGATGCATTTTTACTTGTCAAAATCTGTTAGCAAGATTCATGATAGTGAAATACTTGACATTTTTAAAAGAGTCTAATAGTTCATTAATCTGTAACAAGAGATATTAATCCTTCTTGATAACTTTATTTAATTTTTTGTAGTCTACACGCAGCCAGAATTTCCTATTCTTTTTTCTCACTATTACTATTGATGCTGACCAAGAACTATTAGAAAGAGAAATTATTCTATTATTCAACATCTTTTGAATTTCTTTTTTCAGAAAGATATTTTTCATGGGTGATTTTTAATGATATAGCTGAAAAGTAATAGATCTTTCTTCTTTTAAATATATTTCATGTTGAAATATATTTATTCTACTAGGCTGAGTTATATCAAAAAAATCTTTATATGAATTCAGAATTTGATATAGGTGTTATTGTTATTTTGAATCCAAATCTGACTTAATCATAATTGATGTGATATTTAAGAATGACTGAGATAATATCTTTAATTATCTATATATATTCTATTCTGTCTTGCATTAAGCACATTTATATTTTCTTCTATTATGAATATAAGTATTATAATCTTCTAGTTTTTCTTATTGAATCCTTTCTTTTTCTTTCTGTTTGATGATTTTATCATTAATTTTTATAAAGTTTTCTTGAACTTTCACTTTTAGTATAAGCTACTCACTTTGCTTTTTATATAATATGTACAAGAACTGGTCAATCAATTCTTCTTTCTCATATTCAAACTTATTATCTTTATTCTTAAGAATAGGATCTTTAAATTCTTTCTTGAGACTGATCAACTTCATAGTTAATTTCTGCTAAGTACAGGTGATTGAGATAGTTATAGACTCTCCTATTATTTCTAAGCTTAAGAGTTTTTCATCCCAATTCAAAATAGTTTTGAATTATTTTGCCCATTAGTTATCAAGCAATAGATCATATTCTGTTTTTTTCATGATCAGAGCATCTATCTGTTGGCTTAGATCTCTAATTCTTATTTTCAACTCTTTTACTTCATCTAGTAGTTATTTAGGCTTTTCATTTATACCTATAAGACTAATATTAGATAACTTATTAATCTGCCTATTTATTTATTTTAAGAATCTAGCTGATATAATATTACTGACTGATCTATTATTAATTATTATTCTGGTAGATTAATCTTTTACTCTTTTTTCATAATAAATCACATCTATTACTTTTTCATTCTTTTTTTCTAAATTTTTATTTTCCTTTATAGTTTCAGTTAATAACTGTTATAAAAATATTATTGAAGGTTTTTAAGATTGACTCATACTCTGATCTTCTTCAGATATGAATTCTAGTTTAAACATGAAGTATTACTATTATTAATAATAGTATTAGTAGGTGAAGATGTAGTAAATTAACTTAATAAGTTATATGAAAATTATTATATCATCTATCATAAATTAATCATTTTATTCTCCACACTAAACTTCAAAAAAGCTCTTTTAAACAAAATTAACATATCTAATTAATGAAAATATTATCAAAAATAATCAAATAAAATTATTCAAAAATTCAGATAATTATATTATAATTAATAATTCACAAACACATAAAAATTAACAAAACAAAATCTATATATATAAATAAATAATTTAATAATTATAACAAAATATAGATAAATTCTCTAGTAATATTAATAATATTTTCTTCAAGAATATTGAGAAAAAGCTAAACTACATTATTAATATTATCAATTCAACTAATTCTGATATAATAATATTAATCATATTAACAATATTAATGCTTCTCAAACAAGAATTTCTCAAAAAATAATAATAATAATAAAGATATATATGATGATATTATAAAATAAAATGAACAAGCAATAGCTTATTAGTCAAAATAACTACAAAACTAACATTATAACTTATAATTCTTAAAAAATAATACATACAGCTAGTGAACAGATTTGTCAAATAGAGTAATTATTCAATAATATATCACTCTCATAATTATACAAAAAATACTAATTTCAAATTCACATCAAAAATCTTCATTGATAATTTCAAACTCAACAAAAGTTTGTATTCATATAATAATCTTTATTCTTCATCTCTCAATATGATAATAGATATAATAAATATTAGAGAACTTCATAATCTAGGCAAAGCACAAAATATAATTACGCTTTTTTCAAATCTCAAAACAGATTTTTTAATTATCATAAAAATCAAACTCACAAATCAATAAGTTAAATTCATATTTTCATATTCCAGTAAATATATTCATCTATGAATAATCAATAAATCTCAATTACTTGACACAGGAATAAGTATACTAATTAATCCCTTCTGGACAAGACACATATAAAAAACTATCAAAATTTCAGAAAGATTATTACATATATTATTAGTCTTTATAGGTAATATCAAATTTGAAGTTATAGTAATATATCTATTAATATTTAATCTAAGAAAAGACCATTAAATCAAAAGAATAATAATACACTATATAAATAGAATCACATTATAAGTAAAACTCTTTATAATAGGAAGTGATCTAAATGAATACTTATTTAATCTTTCAAAAAATAGTTTATCATCATTACTCAAATTTAAAAATGTAATTAAAACAAATTAATATTTGTATTCAAATATCAACATATATACATGATCAAGAATAAATTCCAAAAAATACCTGAATATGATCTGATATAGTCATAGTCTAGAATTAACAATCAATTAATCAAATATTTCAGATCCATACTGGATTACAACTGATCATCTACTAACATAATTATCATTTAATCTTTTTTCTATACTTTACAAAACTTCTCTCTCAGTAATCAAAAGATGAAAAACAAAAAAACTAATATATATTACAAAAAATATCTCTCAAGAAGATTGGCTACTATTTGAAAAAGCTATCAATTTATATCCTAAAATTGATATAAACTATATAAATTATTCAATTTTAGAATTATGAAATTCAATCAAGTATATAATTATAGATGTCACTAACCAAGTCTTTAAAAAACTAATATTTCTCCATCAAATACAAAGGATAAAAAATATGAATTAAAAAAAAGCAGATTAATAAGAAGTATACTATTTCATCTCAACCAATATCAACACAATAATATAAAATCAATAGTAAATACACAAGCACAACTAGTAAAGTTATTCAAATAGTTACATAATCTTGAATCTTTAATATCAATCTTCTCACCTATAAATGTGAGCAACTAATACATATAATCTATCATATCACAGCTTAAAGAATTGAGAAAACAGATACATATAGCAAAGAATATAAAAAATAAAAAAGTGCAAGCTATACAAATAGAGCAAGTAATTAAACTCAATCAAGTCAATTTTTAATATAATTATGACAAAATACTGAATAATATCTTAAATAAAGAAGTATATCAATCTTAATCAATAAGGTATATCAAAATAAATACCTAATAGAACACCTAACTGAAGTTAAAAATATTAGTATGAGAATATTTTAATTAATAGCACAGAAAATGTAATATATAAAACTGGTCATCTTAACAATGGAAGGATATTTACAAATCAATAGAATCAATAAAAAGTTATATATTTAATTCAGTTATGAAATTCATTACAATTAAAAAACTTCAAGATCAAATAGTATTGACACATCCTAATAAAGCTGCAGGAATCAATCTTATTAAAAATATATTTTGACAATATTGTAGAAGCAAAGTTTACATAATACTTACTATACTTTTTAATAAATATCTAAAGAAACAAGATATATTTCATGAATAGAAACAGATCAGTATCATTCTTATTTCTAAACCAACAGACTGGGAGGAAAATCTAGATATAACAAGACTAATAGCTCTTCTAAATCAACAGACTGAAAGGAAAATCTAGATATAACAAGATCAATAGCTCTTCTTGACATAGCTCAAAAGTTATTTACAAGAATCATAACCAGTCATATCTCAAATATTTGTATCAAACATAATATTCTCAAAGATAATAACTTCTTAATATTAAAAAATACTGCTATTAACAGTTCACTACATATAATTAATAATATAATAGAGAATATACGTGAATACAAAAAAGAACTCTGATATATCTTCCAAGATATATATAGAATATATAACTCTATCAGTTTGCTAATTTTAAAACTTAGCTTAATGTAAATAAAAATAAATTCTAAATATATCAAGCTATTATAAAATATTCAAATAAATAGATTTAATCAAATACATACAGAATATAAAATTATAGAACTATATCTTGTGAAAGATGATCTTAATCAAAAAGAAGTATTCTCTTCAATCCTATGATGTATTTTCTATAATCCATTATTATGTATAATTAACTTTATCAAAAATACTTATGAATATAATATTAATAACTTAATCATTCACTTTTCATATTTCTAACCAGATTAAATTAATATTAATATAGCAAGCCTAGCATTTGTAGATGATATAGTCTGGATTTTTAATTCCAAAAAAATCATGACTGGCATTCTCAAGCTCACACAAGAATTTTATAATATGTGTGATATAGAAATTAATACTAATAAAACAGAAATAATCTCAATCAATTCATCAAAACTGAATAAAAATATCAAGCTATCCTTCTAGCAATTCAAATCAAAAATAAAAATCATCTTATCCAATAATTATATACAAGACTTCAGACAAATATTCTTATCAAAATCTGATAAATACAAGAAAGGATGAATATACTATAAATAATCATCAGTAGAAAATAGATCTAATAACTATATATACTTATTAACAAATCTAATAATAGTATATAGACAAATAGAAAAGAATATTACAAGAAATAAAATAGGTAGAATATTCATAAACTAAAGAAATAATCATATATTATGAAAGTAAAAAAAGAAAAGAAAATAATAACAGAATTCCAATCATATCATAAGAATTCAAAAACAGATGGAAATATATAAGAAATAATATCAATATACTCATCTACATAGAAAATAGCTTATTAACAAAGTATTATAAAGCAATCTGAAATGAACTATTCAAAATAATAAAGTATTTAAATTGTTATGCAATATTAGACATGGAATACTGATATACTACAGGTATATGTGATGTTTACTTTAATAAAGTCATCTATTCTGGAGAATTTCTTCATTAATCTGAAATCTTTATTATTTTGAATTGTTCACGTAATTTAATCATTTGAATATCCAATAAAAATTCATTTATTTTATTATTATATTATTTATTATGATATACACAGTACATAAATTTTTATGCAAAACTAATGTAATTGTAAATCTTTATTTGCCTTTTTTTCTGTATAATATTTCCAAGAATACTCTTGTGTAATTTGGTTAAGCTTTGCAATTCCATATTTAACTCCTCTTGTTGCATGTATAATAAAAAATTATCAATGTTATTAATTACTTCTGCTGACAATATCTTCCTCACTTTTCTAGTTCCTCCTCCTTCTCTTCTTCTTCTGAATGTTCTTGAATAGTTACTACAATTTCTCTCATTATGTATGAGTCTTATTCTTCAATATAATCAGTTACGTTATAAGTTTCTTCCTTCAAATCAATATATTCATGAACTACAATCATGGATTCTTCTAATAGTAGTTGTTCTACTAAATTAATTACTTCAGATTCGAGATTTTCTTCAGTTTTATTTGCCATTGAATATGGTGACTGCACTATCAGTGGCAAAATTCCAATTTTGTATCATGATAATTATATAATTCTTGATTTTACCCAATTCCATATCTCAGTTGCAAAGTTAATAATATTAAGAATTATTAGTAGAGGTAATTGTTGAAATGATATAGATATTTCTGTAATAAATTTTATATAAATATGTAATATATCATATTCTTTAATTCAATTCTCATATAGTAGCGATCTGTAATCCACCTATTAAAAAGAGATTAAGAACATGCTTAAAGAAAAGCAAGATAACAATGAGAATCAATTTACTTTTAAGCTATATATAATGTCTTGATCAAGTGATTATAAGACAAAAGTTGTATTTGAAGGTAAGAAATAAAGATTAATATTAGTCAATGTATTAATTACTTTTTTGGATTTATGTGATATTGCATTATTAACAAGTAATAAAATCTGACAATTAACATGTCTTATTATTGAATCTAAATAGTTGAGGTAATGTCTAAAGATTAATTGCACCATCCAAGTCTTGGCATTCCAGTAATATCAAATGGAAAGACTTGGCTTTGAAATTCCTTTAAGATAGTGAGGTGTTTAACTTTGATAGATAAATAATAATGATAGCTTGTGATCTCCAGTTACATTACATATGAGCATAATCAAAACATGATCTTTAAGTCATTTTGCTCTAGAGATTGGTACATGAGCTAGAATATGACTTGGTTTAGCTTTCCAAAAAATAATCATTTCATCATAGTTATATATATTACTTAGTTTATATCATGAAAGAATTTGTTAAAGATTAGCATACTATTGTGAAAGTTACGATTTGTCTATATTATCTAATTCACCTTTGCATTGATAAACTCATAAATTATTTCATTATTGAAATTTAGTGAGCCATTCATCTGAAGCTAAAAAGTTCTTAATTTTTATTAGCTCAACTAATTTCTTTACTTTAGTTTGTAAAACATGATCATTAAAAGTGATTCCATCTTGAATTACCTGCTCCATCCATAAAGATATAGCTTTTTCAATTTGTGAAAAATAACTCTTGCATTTTCATTTTGAATTCTTTTTTTGAAGTGAGTCATCCTTAAATATCAACCATCTGTCTTTTGCTTTCAAAATTTTATTAACAGTAGATTCTTCAATATCATACTCATTCACTATTTCAATATGTTTTAAATGTGGATTATTCTCTTTCTTCTAACATAATTTCTTTTTTTGGGCAAGTGTAAGTATTGTTCGTGATCTTTTTGACATGAATGCTTTGTCTTTAATATGATATTTTTTGAAAGATATAATGATAAAGAATAAGCATATAATAGAAGAAAAGGAAATAATATAACAAAATGCTTTTGAAAACTTAGATCTTTATTTATATTGTAGATGTTGATAGATAATTCTGATTAGTTAATTTCTATAATAAAGTTTATTATACATTAATAAAGTTCATTATATGTTAATGAACTTTATTATATATTAACATTATTATATCGCTAAAATAAATAAATTTTATTATGCATAATCTATTAAATTCTTCATTCATCATTATATAGTATTTTATATATAAATCTTTGTTAATCTGAAATTATTTTGTTAAAAGTGAACTGGTTTCAGAAAAATACTTCATTATAAGCTATCTTTATTAAAGTGAGAGTTTGTTAAAGTAAATATCACATGTAATATATAAAAAAAATAATATATAAAGAGATAAAATATGACTATATCATCTTAATGATATACCAAAACAAGTAATATATGAAAATGGAAAAGATAAATATAATAAATAGATATAATATTAGAAATATCAAGAAGAGAACTCTGAAAATAAGAGATTACTAAACTTTGAAACTTGAAAAATATTACAAGAATAACTAGCCAAAATACAAGATGCATACTATTATTATAAAGATAAATCACAAATATATAAGAATTCATAAAAAAATGTGAAAAATATTAAAGATATATATTCATTGATCTTCTTAAAACAGAAATCAAAATATATATAATAAAAAGAAATGTAAAAATAGTAAAATTACCATAAGATATTAAAACTCTTAAAAAATAAGATAGTCTATTATAAAGAAAAATACTTGATGATAAAGAAAAAATTAAATATTATCAAAAAAAACTTAATAATACAGATAATAAAATTCTAATAGATATATAATTATCACAAATAACAGAATGGAAAAACAAATTAGAACAAGTCATTATTAACATAAACTTTTATAAAGAACTATATGACAGAGTAAAATACATTATTAAAAACTCAAAACAGAAGAAGAAATATATGTAAAAAAATAGAATAAGATAAACAGAAATAAATAGAACTAAAAGAAAGAAACAAACTCAAACAAGAAAACAAAGAATTATAATATCAACTAGAATAACAAAAATAATATCCACTATCACAACTAATATTATCACTATCAGTTATACTTAATTATTTCTCAGATAAAGAATATATTAAAAGACTATTCAACAAATAAAAGAATGACTAAATAATAACAACATACAAGAAATAATAAAAGAACAAGAATCCAAACAAGATAATACAAAAGAATGAATAATCAGAAAAGAAAAATGAATGAAGAAACTAATAAAAGACTTAAATAAATAATAATAGAAAGAATTACTTTAATAACTACTAATTCCAGAAAAAATATGAAAACTACTAGAATAAAATTAAGAAAATTTTGGATAACACATAAGTAAAATTGGAGTAATAAGAGTAAACTTTCCTATAAAAATAATAGAAGAAAAATAATTTCACTTCACATAACTATACAACTTGAATAAGTAAGTAACAGACAAAATAAAGAAATAAATACAAAAGCTTCTAGAACAAGAACTAATTGAATAAACTATCAAAATTAGCATAGCAAGCTGCATTATATAGTTATAAAGAAAAAAGAAGATCTAATCACAAAAAAATTGGACTGGAGAATATGTCAAGATTGGAAAGAACTTAATGAAAGAATAGTCAGTATATAATTAATATATATTTCCTAACATAAGAAAAATACTTGAAAAAATTAAATAATATAAATACTTTACAATACTAGATATATTTTTAGGATACTATCATATTGAAATAAAAGAAGAAAACAGAGACTACTTCACATATGCTATAGAAAAAATGGGCTAATTCAGATTAATACAAATATTTTTCAGAGCAAAAAACATCTTTGCATTCTTTCAGAAAATAATGAAAGAAATATTAAAATCAGTAATATTCAAAAATTAGATACATATATACATCAATGACATAATTATTAGAGCAAATAATAAAGAAAAAATGATCACAAGACTAAATACTGTGCTCAATTTACTCAAATAAAATAATATTAAAATTATCTAAATATTAATTCATATAAAAAAAAATAGAAATAATAGAATGGCTAATATCACAAAATAAACAAAAAATCATATCAAATAATTAAAGAATAGAAATAGCCAGAAGTATTACTATCATTTCTTGAAATAATTAACTATTTAATAACATATACATAATGAAAGTCAATATAATAGACTATCGATATAATAGATTTTGCCTTATATGGACTTTTTTGCTGAAATGAAATTTTTACTAAGTATTATAATGAACTTTTATATTAAATAGTGATATAATGGATCTGGACTAATTTGCCTGAACATATTTAATTTAGCTTAGCTCGATATAACAGATTTTATATAACTAAGTCCATTATATCCATACTGAAGTCTGCTATATTATAGCAAAGTCTGTTATATACAATTATGTATAATAATAATAAGATTCATTCATCATTTTTCATTATATCAACATAATGTCGACTTATGGTTCTATCAATTTAAATAATAAATGAAAAAATGCTTCTCAGCAAAATGATGTAAATAAATAAACTTGCATTATCTTAATAGCATTACAGAAAAAAAAACTATGTGAATGTATAAGAGCTAATCCTGCTCTCAAGCAAAAAGATATGGTAAAGGAGTATAAAATATCAAAATAGATAGTCTCAGATATTTTGAAACAAGAAAAAACATGGTTAACAATAGAGACAGAAACTCCAAGCGCTAAACAAATGCATAATAGAAAACTTACATTTATTAAAGTTGATAATGCTATGAAACTCTGAGTAGATATTATATTAATTCGAGGTGATATTGACCTGAATGATAGTATTATAATGGAATATGCTTTGATATTTGCAAAAGAATTCAGATTTGAAAGTAAATTTCTTGCTTTATCTGGATGATTAAAGAATTTCAAAAAGAGAAATAACTTATGATCATATAAAAAGCATAATGAAATTGGAAGCATTAATATGGAAAATATTCCATAATTCTGAGCTGACTTGCAGAATATTCTCAAAGAATATGATCATCAAGACATATTCAACTGTGATAAAACTGCTTTATACTGACAACTAGAATCAGATAGGTCAATTGCACATATATCTTTACTAGGCAAAAAGAAATCAAAAGAATGAATTATATTGTTATTAACTTGTAATGCCTCTGGTGATAAAAAATTACCAATATTTCTTATACACAAGTATGAGATACCATGTGTATTGAAGGGTATAAGCAAAGATATATTATCAGTTTGGTATTACTGAAATGCTAAAGCATGGATGCAAAGAAGCATTTTTTATTCTTATTTAGTATAGCTAAACTCTCAAATGAAACTTGCGAATAGAAAAATTCTCTTGCTTTTAGATAATGCTAGTTGTCATGAGATGTGAGATGCAGATAATCTATCTAATGTTTGATTTCATTTTCTTCCATCCAATACTACTACTGTTCTTCAGTCTTTGGATCAAGACATAATTTATAGTTTAAAGATATAGACACTATATTTTATATAAAGAAGTTTGTTCTATAAGATTCAATTTTACACTTAACTAACTTAATAATTATTCAAATATTAGATCATTATCAAAAAATTTTATGTCATAAAAAACTCTATGCATATGAAAGACTTCTAGAAGAGGATGGTGAACTTTCTAAAATCACTATATTTGATGCAATTAATTACATTAACAATGCTTGGTGTAATGTTACCCAAACAACAATTCAGCATAGTTGAAACCAAATGAAAATTCTTTCTATAACTCAATCTGCAATAATTTTCTTACTCTTGTAAACAGACATGATGGAAAGTTTAGAAACTGAAACTTTAGAACATGAATTGAAAAAGCCTTATTAATTAGCTTCTGATAACCAACTCACTATTAGTAACAGAATTTATTAATATCAATGAGAATCTGGTACATGAGGAAGAAACAACTGTTAAGAATATAGTTGATATAGTAAGAGGTATTGGTACGGAGAAGAAAGATAAAGAGCTTAGTATTAAAAAGGTATCTATTTGTGAAATACTTGAATGTATAATATTACTTCAGAATTTTATAAGTCAGAATGACTTAAATGTTGATGTGAGTTTTGCATTGAATTTAGGAAGATTAAGAAAGAAAATTATTATGCAATGCATTGAACAAAAGAGGTAGACAAATATTAATGAGTTTTTTATATTTGAATCTTAAATTGAATTTATCATTAGATTTTATGTCATACATATTATAACCATGTATAATAAAAGATATTAATATTAAAGATCATCATTTATAATAGATTTTTTGCAAGTTTAGTTAAGAATCCGGTATAAAACTTACTGTTTGATGTAACAGACTGTCAATATAATGGACAAAAGTACTAGTACTGAGCAGTTCATTATATCGACTTTCACTATATATATTAAATTATACAAAACTAATAGAAAAAATATAACAATATGAAAAAAGACCAGATGATTTAATAAAAGGAAAAGAAGTCAAACAAGTATTTGACTAATTAAAAAACTCAATAACTAAAGAACCAGTAATGAAATATTTAAACTTTATAAAACTAATAAAAATATATATAAATACAAGTAAAACAGATGCAGGAGCAATACTAATACAAGATCAAGAAATTAAATAAAAATAATGAATTATATACAAAGAAGTAAAAGCAATCAAAATAGTAATAAATAAGTTTCATTATTATTTATAATCATATATCAATAGAATACTAATAATAGAATTATATTGTGATAATATATCACTAGTAAAAATAATATGAGAAAAAAGAATATTCACATCAAATCAAATACTAAAAATATTAGTAAATATTATGGATATGAATATTAAAATCAAGAAAAAGATAATACCATTACAAATAATCTAAACAGAAGATATAATCCAGAATACTAATCTAAAACAAATCAAATAAAGAAAGTAAAAATCTAAAGAATAGGTTAACAATAAATAAATATGAGAAAATACCAGATTAATAATAAAGAAATAAAAGAAATAGATAAATTTTCAGATTAATTATCTAACAAACAGAATAATATTCTAATAATTAGTATTAGTTATAATTAGAATAATATTCCTAAATAAATATATCAATTATAATTAGAATAATAAAATAAAGATATAAATATCCATATCTTTGGCATTGTGATCTTAAAAGAGGTATGATATATAGAAATATTTTTATAATATTATATTATTATCTATTTTAGTACATATTATATGTCTTAATTGATCTCTACTCTGTGATTATAGTTTCACTATCATATTATAAAGATTTTATTAACCTTTATCTCCTTATAAATAATAATTTGGTAACTATAAGATTTGATCAAACAAACTGCAATTTGAGTGACTTTATTACCTATTGATATCTCTTACTTTTGCTGAAATAAGAAGGATAATGAGTTATATAATAATATATAGTGATTTATTAGAATGTGACTCTGTAATCCAAATAAACTGCTTAAATAAATAAATATTAACTGTTAATACTAGACAAAGTAATATCTAATACAATATCTTGATAAAGAAAAGTATTACCTCTTAGCATTATAATGCAAGAATATTAATAATATTCTTCAAGATATTATTTTACAAGGATCTTAACTATTCTTTATATAATATAAAAAAATAGTACTATATTTGAATATCTCATGATATTATGATCATAAAAAAGATAAGTTATGAGCTGAGAAATAATTCACTATATATAATTATCAATCATAATATTAAATCTACCTATTATCAGAACTTGAAATATAATAATACTATTCAAATAAATAAGAGAAAAATATTCTAGAGAAAGATTTTATAAATCATAATTTAAAAATAATTATTGTTATGTATAAATTGAAATCTAAAATAATATATATCAGATAACTATATTGAATTTATTAGGAATTATAACCTAAAAAGAGATATTGCATTAGAAAAATTTTATAAATACAAGAGAGGTATAGAATAGCTCTATACTATTATACTCAAAATATAGAAAAGATAATAGATAGCCTAGTAACTATTATCTCTTTGAAAATCTCTTTCATGAGATCCAAATAACAAGTACTAGGCGTACAGTAATAGTATAATATATTTTCTATTTACTACTTATCAATAATAAATAGATTACTGATTCAAAATAATCTATAGAAATTGCAATATCTGGCTATTACTTAATAATTCTAGTGGAACAATCATCAGTAATTCAGATTGTAACTAACTTCAATAGAATATATCAATAAGAAAATAAGCAAACTATCATCAAATAATACTCTGAAAATAAAGAATCTATAATAGCAAAGAATATGAAAAAGGAGAGATTGGACCATCTCTCTGATATCATATTATTACCATTTTAAGATTATGCATATATAATTATTTTAAAATGATAATAGTGATTATATTCATGACAATTGTTTACTTTTATAGCTTTAAGAGATTATATGACTAATTATTCTTTCAATAAGATGATACAGTATGTGACAAAAAAACTTGATTATATTAAATTCATCATAAATTCATGAATATTGCATTAAATTTACTGATTAATATATCATTTTAAAGCAAAAAAGTTATAGAATAAAATTTATTATACTTAAAAATTGATTTATTTATCTTTGCTTTTAATAACTAACTTATAATAATATTTTATTGAACTTATTAAATTGTTTAAAATGATTTTTGAAATAGGATCTCATTTTTCTATCAAAAACTTTTTTAAAATATTCAAATTTTTAAATATTTATTTCTTAATATTACTCTTAACAATAATCTATAAATTTTTTATAGAATTAAAATCAGTTTGAATAGTTTAGATATAGAATAAATATCTTTATTCTAATAATATAATAAGTTATATATCTTTTATTTGTAAGTAATTAATAATA
This sequence comes from Ambispora leptoticha, assembly GCA_910591765.1. NCBI lineage: Eukaryota > Fungi > Glomeromycota > Glomeromycetes > Archaeosporales > Ambisporaceae > Ambispora > Ambispora leptoticha. The sequence goes on from CAJVPS010000270.1 coordinate 27,893, forward strand.
TTTTAATAGTAAATTTTGCAAGAATTTATTTAACAAATATAGTAAATAAATCTGTTATTTAATTTTAATTTAATAAAAAATAATATAAATTAAGCTAAAATTAAAAATATTTATTTATTATTTAATATAATTAGCAATAGTTAAGTTTTTTTGTCACATACTGTAACTTGTTATAAGTATATAAAAATATTTTTGTATCAGATCTTAATAAACTTGGACAAACTAATATTATTTAATATTTAATAAATACTAAAAATGAAAAGTCTATCTATTAAAAGACTTATAAAGTAACTATATCTAATCAAAAATTTATTTATAATAAAATTCAATAAATATTAGATGTAAATATTATTCAAAAATCCAATAGTCTCTGGATCTTACCTATTATAATAGTAATAAAGAAAAATGATAAGAAATAATTTTGTATTGATTATAAAAAACTTAATACTCTTATCAAGAAAGATATCTACTCTTTATTATAAATTGATGAGATAATAAATAATCTTAAAGATATAAAATAGTTTTTATCTATAAATTTTATCTCTGATTATTGACAAATCAAAATAAAACTATTTAATATTATTATCATTTTAAGATTATATATATATAATTTTTTTAAAATGGTAATTATTTACTTTTTATAGTTTTAAGAGATTATATGATTAATTATCTTCTCAATAAGATAATATATATAAGATTTACATCTGACAAAATATGATTATCTTCTTAATAAGATAATTTATATATATTTTACTTTTAATAAAATTAATTATCTTCTTAATAAGATAATTTACATAAATTCATTTTTAATTAAAATACTCTCTCAATAGAGCAAGAAGAAAATAAGATAAGATATATGATAAAATATATATGTTTTATTAAAAAAAATATTAATTAATTACTTTTAACTCAATAACTAATTCTTTTTATCAAACTTAATTATTCTTCTTGATTACTTTTTAACTCTCTATATATAATATTTTTCTTGCTATGCTAATTATAAATTATTTCTAACATAATATTTTACTTAATTTAATCAAGAACAAGTAAAATTTAAAAAGAATAATCA
>CAJVPS010000271.1:0-28916 GCA_910591765.1 Ambispora leptoticha
ACTTGAACCTATATGGGATACGATATGCATAGTAAAGACTAACTTTATTTATTCATATTGGATTCAATTTCAAGGGAACACGACGAACACGGATAACAAACAATACAAATAATTTTTTAAACGTTAATTTAAATTTCGGCCTATTGCTATCAAGTATTGATTCATGATATCATCTAACAACAATTCGTCGCTATGACGATATGGTCCCAGACTATAGAAATAATGTAAAAGCACTCTGATTATAAGCAATCTTGTGCCATCATCTTTCGTATGGAAAAAAGAGCCGGCCAAAATTATTAATTTAATAATAAAATGTTGGCTGAATCTTAAGCCAGCATCTCCGATGCCGGCCAAAGTTGTTTTATGGAGGGAATCACGTATTTTCTATTTCATGATATATACAGTGTGTGACAAAAAAACTTATCTATACTAAATTCATTATAAATTCACACCAAATTTGGTGATCAATATATCATTTAAAAGTGAAAAAGTTGCAGAATAAAATTTATTAGACTTAAAAATTGATTTGTTCATTTTTGCTTTCAATAACTAACTCACAATGATATCTCATTGAATTTATTAAATTATTTAGAATGGTTTTCTCTAAAATATCCAAAATTTTAGATATTCATTTCTCAATTTTACTCTTAACAATGATTCATAAATTTTCTATAGGGTTAAGATCAGGATTACAAGATGATCACTCTATAACTTCAGGTACATTATCAGCAAGAAATGCTTTAGTTATCTAACTGATATGCTTGGAATTGTTATCTGCTAAAAATGTTACTTTCCAAGTATTTTATTAATCTCTTTGAGATGATCTTCAAGAATTTTAACATAAAACTTATTATTTATTATATGTCAGAAACAAAATAAACTTGTCTTTCTCTTTATGCAAAAATAAAGATTTTTCTATGATCTTTCAATATATAACAAACTAGATATTTATCTTTATATTAGTATTCAATTGTATTTTAGAATAATTAAAATACTATTTTATTAGTAAATAGGATTTTTTTCCAATTATCATTAAGATAATACTTGGATAATTCTGTTTACGAGTTTCTATTAATATTGACATAGTTAAAGACAGATTTTTTGCTATATTGATTATTATTTTCTTTGGATGACCATTACCATCTCTATGCTTTAAAGTGCTAGTTTTTTTGAGCTTTTCAACATTATATAGCGAATTTTGCGAGAGTTTACTTATGAAGATTATTATTTAACAAGTGTAGTAAAAAATGGCAGATTAAGCTAAAATTGGAGATGTTTATTTATTGTCTAATGTGATCGGCAAATAGTTAAGTTTTTTTGTCACACAATTATCAAAGAAATTTATTAATGATCGTTATAGCATTATCACGGTCAATGATTTATAAGGTCAGGGTAAAGGGTAAGGATTAGTCTTCAGGATCAAGATTATATGTAATTTTGTCTTTCTGACATTTTTTCAAGACAGAACTGACGGTTTTTGAACTCCAAAATAGGGGATGGTGCTTAGTTCCCTACATTATCTACCAGGGATAAGCATCAATCACGTTTATTCTTTGGGCATCTGTATAAATTTGTACGTTTTAAATGTAATAAAGATCTCGAAAGAGGAAATCGAATACTCATGTTTGTAGTAAATGCCGGTCTTGTTTAAATGCTCTGGATGCTTCAAATATCACAAACGAATTTATAACGGAAAATCAGAGATACAGATATCGACTGCAAACGAAGGAACTTCTCACCCTGGCTCAAGAAAAATTACCGTTATTGCTTTATTAGGTATTAATCTTAGGTGGTGCTTATTTATAGTGGCGCTTATTCTTAATTTTCATACTTTTTGGTCTAAACTGGGAGTGGCGCTTATTCTCTGGTGGATCTTATTTCCGGGAGAATATGTATTCACTTTCACTTTTTTATTTCTTGTGTCAGATTTTATGGTCGGCGGATTGGGTTAATATTTCGCTGATTTGTTTTGTCGGGATGATCAAAAGATTTGTGGCTTATTGGTGGTTGACAAAGGTTACATATTCTATGGCAATTCTATAAGAGTTAAATGGAAAATTTGTTAAAATGGAAATGCCATAGGTTTTAAATGCCATAAGTTTTAAAATGGAAAATTTGAAGTACACAGTGAACCTGGATATAACGAAGTGGTCCGTTCCACCTATTTTTTCGGTATAACCAGGTTTTCGTTATATTCAGGTAGAAAATTATATTAAAAAAAATTCGTTTTATATTAAAAAAAATTCGTTTTATCCAGGTTTCGTTATGAGGACTTTCATATGATTGGCTAATTTATGTCGTTTAAGAATTAATTACAAATCGCATTAAAGTACAAATTTTCGTTCTTCTGTTAGATTGAATTAACCCACATTATTAAATAACACTACTCATTTTATAGAAAGACTTTAGACTCCCTTTGTATCAAGTGACACAATAAAACTGCTTAAATAAACTTATAAGATTTACCCGACACATTCATATAATATACATTTTATTGAAGAGTTTTGCCTTTTAAAAATATATATGTAATAAAGGTGGCGTGACTGAAATTGAAATAAAGTATTTAGTATAAACTAAAACTCAATTCTCAATCAGATTGTTCGCATTCTAAACCAAGTTATCTGTTAAATATTCTACTGCCATCGAAATTCTTCTAATGTATTCTCTAATGCAGATGTCGTATATTTCACCGGTTCATGTTCATTAATGCCAGTTCGTAATGAGAGGCAATATAAGTATTTAAATCCATTACTGTTATAGCAGAACTTATGGTATGTGTGACCACAAGTTAGAACTTCAATAGGGATTGCAATGTCTCACGCTGAATATTCATATGCAGTCCATGTAGATGTGTATGTGAAATTTTCTGTTGCCATCCAGACGCAATTGATTAATATAATAATCATATTTAATGATAGTGTGTTTCTGCGTACTCCTATATAAAAACTGTGGAATATCTCTACGGGCGAGTCTGAGAACTTCAGAAGTTCAGCCTTAATAGCCTCCAGTATCAAGTGATTGTTTAATTTCTAATAGAAGATGTCAGAAAGAAATATCAGCAGTGTCTTATATAGTTCTTGCGGTGAAATCTAAGAAATATTGTCCAAACATAAACACAAGATTTTAAATAAGCATTAAAATCCCCAGATCGAAAAAAATAGCATAAACATCTAACATGAATGGAATCAAGATCTTTAAGTGCAAGATATTCAGCATCTTTGCACAAAGATATGAATTTTGTTTTAACGGTCATAGAAACCTCCTGCCAAGTATAGCGAGAAATTTCCAGAAGAAGGTTGATGTATCATGGCTTGGGCTTTTGTATGAGAATTGTCCGTTCCCCAAAGATGTATGTGTACATTATCAAAAAAAAGGCTGGTATTAAAGGAATACTAGCTCTCGACTGTTCAGCGAAACGTGAAGAGGATCACAATATTGTATCAGTAATATTCAGTAAATTATGATGACTAGATAACGTAAAATTGCTTTTCTAATATAGATTTGTCCAGGCCAATCAGTGACAATGGGGATGACATATCCTTTCTGGATATATTTTTGCATAGACGGAACATTAAAAATAGTATTAATAGCTTCAAGATATGTATCTAAAGAATGAAGGTTATTTTCTGGTAAATTTATAAGGATAGTATCCTTCTCTTTCAATCTAATATCATAACTGTAGACGGTCAGTTCTTCCAATTTTGTATCATCATCAACTACATAAAACCTCCAACGCTAATTGTATGAAAGACCATAAAGTTTCATGAACCTGTTTTCTATGTTTATTTTAATTAATTCAGCATCAACCAATGCAGGGTTATGAACATTTGCCTTCGGAATCACACATTGTGCTGTAATTGGATTCATCAAAATTGTTGCCAAATGTATAGCAGTTTATGTTATAGTTGTATTTGATATTCGAATACTGTGAAAAATCATCGATATTTAAATACTAACACTCTTTCTATGTATTCAAAAAGTACAGAATTGACAGTTTTAGCATGTTTCTCGGATATAGTTGCTTTATACCGAGTAATCGTGCGAGAGATTGTCATTATTCCACAAAGTAGCACACAAATAGACACTGCTTTTTTGCTCATGCTTGTTGAATCTTTATTTTTTGAAGAAGGGTTAGATGAAAGATATAATTCATCAAAGAAAGATTTTAATCTTGCATTCTCCCCCTCCATAATCATCCAGAATTCATCAAAAGAATATATCATTGGTTTTTCTCTTTCTCATAATCACCTCTGTTGCTTTGGAAGAAAAAGTCATTAGTATTTTCGGCTTCATTAGTTTCCTCAAACCCGTGCTTGTGAAATTCAACGGAACTGTTATTATAATAGTTCATACAAATTACGTCATCTATTTTAACATAGCTTGGTAATGTATTGTTAGCTTGACCTCTAGAAAGAACATTTTCAGTTACCTTTCGCCATTGAGTTGACTTTCCTCGACAAATTGCAGCGACGCATGATTTAGTAGCATTGGCCGGTAATATTTTTGCTTCTAAGTGAAGTACCCTAAGTTTTTTGATTATTTTTTGATTATTTTAAATAGTGAATACTAACGTCTTGCGAAGTGAAAGATAATTAAGATCAGTGTTTTTAGTTAGTGAAACGTTGCATTCTCAAAAAGTACTTTAAACAAATATAAATAAGTTACCCAGGCAATTGATTTGCATCAGCCAATCATACGAAAGTCACGTCTATGAGGTTTACAGCAGTTGAAAAATAGCCTGGACAAATAAATAAAAAAGCATCGTTCTCTGTGTTTATTCATTTTCTTTCAATTTTCTATTATTATTTTTTTTTACTATTTTCTTTTTTTTTATTGACAAAAAATCTCTTCTTTTTAATAAATACAAGTTGGGCATCGCTAATTTTGCAAAAGTTTCTTTTTTTCTTTTTTTTAATAAATATAAGTTAGGTGTTGCTAATTTAACAAAAGTTTTTTCTTCTTTTTAATAGATATAAGTTAGGTGTTGCTAATTTAGCTAAAGTTTTTTCTTCTTTTTAATAAATACAAGTCAGGCGTCACTAATTTCGCAAAAATTTTCTTCTTTTTAATAAATACAAGTCAGGCGTCACTAATTTCGCAAAAATTTTCGTCTTTTTAATAAATACAAGTCAGGCGTCACTAATTTCTCAAAAATTCTTTTCGTCTTTCTAATAAATACAAGTCAGGCGTCACTAATTTCGCAAAAATTCTTTTCGTCTTTTTAATAAATACAAGTTAGTTTCGCTTGTTTCTTTTTCCTTCTTTTTATGAATATGAGTGCTAATTTTCTTCATTCTTTACTCCATTTTAGTGCAAATCTTGCTGAATTGCGTAGCACAGATCGACAAAAACGATTAATCATGTGTGTTAATCACGGGAATTATAAATCCGGCATTGAAATGTTGTGTATTCCTGACGTCAATCATGCTGTATCGCATCACACAGGAAGCACAGATAGAAAGCGACATATAAAGGACAAAAAAAAAATAACAAGAAAATAATAAAAAAGATAGAGTGACAGAAGAAAAGTAGTGCTCTCAATATATAAATATTTTTTCGTAAAAATCTTTATAAATTAAATTTTGTATTATGACAACATCATCAACATCATCGACGAATGTTAGAAAAAGAAAGACATTGTCTGAAAATGATAATGCCATACAACGTACGCTGTTTTTTCCTCATATGTTTTATACGTTCAATTCAATGAATAACTTATCTAATATTCTAATATTTTTCTTATTAGGTAGAAAACAAAGAAATCGAGCAAAGGAATTAAGAGCAAAAGCATCAAGTCTTTGCAATGAATGGTCGGATCTCAAACGAAATTTAGAAGTTTTAGATAATAAATACAAACATTTACTCGAAACTAGGAAGATGAACGAAAAATATTTTAGAGATTATGAAAAAAGAACGAATGAAGCCTCCACTATCAAAGATTATATAATTTCTTCAAATGGTCTTATAATGCCTGGATGTGTTATAAATTATAGTGATGATCCTTCTATCGATGATGAAGCTGACAATAATAATTTCATCAACAACAGCATTCATAGCAATTACAATCAAAATCAAATCGATATCAAAGCCATAAAAAGTATGCTATTCTTCGTTGTCAATTTAATTTTCAATATAATTCTAATATTTTTTTATTATCCAGCCAAGGTCCAAAGAGCTCAAGGCAGGGAGTTAGAAAAAATAATATCAAATCTTGACGAAGAATTGCCGGATCTCAAACAAAAAATAGAGATTGAAAAAGACAATTACGAAAATTTATTCGAATCTTACGAGAGGTTTGATAACTATGTTAAAGATTGTAAAAAAACGACGGAAAGAATCTTAACAGACAAAGATCAAATAATTTCGGGGCTTTTTAAAAACAATAGAAATGAATCTGGTTTTGCACCAGATCTATCTTTCGCGGATGATTTGTTTATGGGTGAAAACAATACAAACAACATAAATAATAATGGCAATAATAACAGTGATGATATAGAAAGTAATAGAAATGAATCAAATGATTTGTCTATGGGTGACAACAATACGAACAATCAAAATCAACTCAATAATAACGCTGATATTGATTTCACTAGCCTGCTTAACAATGATGATTTAGACAGTCTCTTCAACAGTCTCTTCAACAATGATGATTTAGACAACAGTCTCTTCAACAGTCTCCTTTCAACAATGATGATGTGAACTTCAATAATTAACAATTGTAACTATGGCAACAATTATAATCGAATCATATATACTTTTCTACTTTTCTTATTATGTCACCAATTTTACACAAGTACAGTCAACTCTCCCTAAATGCACACCTCTCGGGACCATAGAACTAATTTGTCAAATGTGCATTTAAAGAGAATGCGCATTGAGAGAGCAAATTTTATGAGTCTTATAAACTAGGATGTGCATTTGAAGAGAGTATATCTAATGTGTTCATTCAATTCTTTTATGTGACACTATCCTGTCTTTTCCTTCGCTCTCCAAGAATGTGCTCCTTCGGAATACCTCACTCCTCGGAAGAGTAATTCGTGAGTGCCTTCTGTAAAAAATTTTTCTATAATTAAAGAATCTTTTTTGTAGAAGGATTTATAATACAGTTCTGTGCTCTCAAATATGTTAGTTTACCCCTAAGCATGTCAAAAACATTAAGCCATAATTAAACCAAAATCATGTAATCTTAAATTAGCGACCTGCAAATATTGGTTTATTTTTTTTGTTATTTATTATTATTGGGAATACATCATATTCAATATTTTAAGTAAAAGTGACACAGATACATTATTAAATGTCGAATTTAACATTATTTTTATTTTCTTTAAATTTTTTATGACTCGCTGCATTAATATGCGAAATAATAGTTGTCTTATATTTCCATATAATTGAATGACTCATAATTATAACGAAAATCTGATATAATTCAGGACTATAATAAAACCCTCATTTTTTTTGTTAGCTGAGGACTACTTTCCACTCCTAGTTACCCTATTTACATTATATTCATCTGAAGTTATTACCAGCTTTTTAATTTTAGTTTCTGGCTATTAAATAAAATAAATTAATTTCAATTTTTTAAGTTAAAATACTCGAAAGTGTATATCCCAGAAACTATTTTTATTTAACGTGATCCGGTCATCATTTATATCCAGCACCCCGTAACTGATCAAGCTTCGTTTTTTTGTTGTTCCAAAATCACGCGAAGAATATTTTGAACGTCGTGTTTAGCGTATGCTGTAATTGAACAGATGTTTTATTCGACGGGAAAGAATATTTGGTTGAAGAGCAATTTCATGTGATTTTTATTATACTCCTTCAGCATCGGTTTCAGTAAATTTTCCGCGATCACGCATACGAAATAAATGAAATAATAAATCGAAAAAAGGATACAGTTCAAATTCAAGGTAAAATTTATTTCTCGACTCGAACTAATCATAAATTTTATTATATTAGAATGATCTAATCTTTCCAGCACTTGCGTTTCCTTGAAGCACACGAATATAAGTAACAGTTATATTGATATTTACTCTTATATTTTCCTTGGTAGTTTTACTTCTTTCATTTCATTGTTTTCAGTTTTCAATTTTTTCTTTTTTTGTTAGACTATGGTCGTTTCAATGTTATTTACGATAATCAATCACACGTGAAATTCAAACTTACCCTCTTGATACATTATCTCCCTTTTATCAATATCGCAATATCAATGTAATCCTAACCATATTATTAAAGATTTATGTCATGCGATTTGATTGGTTTACCTCTTAAAAACCACATGACTAATGTCATGTGATAACCCTGTTAAAAGACTGTTATCCCTGATACAATAGCTTTCATATTGAAATATATAATGATTCAAATAATATAGTTGTAAAAGTCTTGGACCTGAGCTCAACCTAACCCGATCTTGAACCGAACTTTATGAACTCTAGTCGGCCTGTTCGCTAATTAACTAACTGTATTTAGTCATAAATTTATATATAATTATTCTCTATCATGGAATTTACACGTATTCGTGCGTATATGTAGGTTTACTAAAAATACAAGTTTCCTGTAAATTCTAAAGGCCTGAATCAAATTACAGATCTTCTTCTTCTTCATATTCTTCATGACTGTTTTTCTCCTTCCGATAATGCACCACAGTTTCATTATTACGACGCGAATTAACCAACACTGCCTCTTCACCAGTCACCATCGTCTCTCGCCAGATTGCTGAACAGGTTGGACACTTTCTTTCGGATTGTGGTTTCGTTTGAAACATTCTTCGAGCGCAATGATGGTGTAGACGCGTGCTGCATTTTTCTACGCTGCATCGTTGCCCCTTTATCAATTATTATAATTTATTATATAATTTCATAATAATTGCAACTAAGCGATAAGAATGACAATAGGAAAAAACCTTTGTCACAATATCATAACAAAGTGTACACTCATGTATCGCCTCGTCGTATTGATCTTTTAGATAATTCTGTAGTTCCAATATTGTGCGTTGAGTTAGCGCAAACCTTCCAGCTCTGAGTTATATATCGTGGGATAAATAATAAATATTAATCAAGACAATAATACAATAATATAACTACAAATAAAAATCAAAATTTATAGTATTCTCATATGTACGAAGTCTTCACAAGCCACTTATCATCCACAAATCTTTTCAGAACCTTTTCTGCCGCCATTCTAGTTATGGGAGGTTTGAGTTTCGAACTTTCTTTTATGGCGGTGGTTCCTGATACAGAGAACGCTTCGTCATCAGCATTGATGATAATTTCAATCTGTATAGAGTGAGAGCGAATACAGATTTGTAGTAATGCTTGTTTCTCTCTTGAGAAATAAAATATCAAAAAAAGTAACAAACATAAAATAAGTTACCAAAGCTCTAAAATAAGAAATCTCGAGAGGTGTATAATCTGTTGCCAATTTGGCGATTTCGTCATCACTTGTGTTTACCTATTCGCAAATTGTGCCAATTATTCAATTAATAATAAAATTAAAAATTGAATTGTTTATACCGGCGTGCGTGCTATTTTTATCCTATCCATTCACATCATACCAACGCCAAAACCTCCTCTCCGGTATCCTCATCATGACTTTTGCGAAACTCCAATTCCACGAAATTCAATTTCGCATTGATCGTATCGATAAAGTCACCAAATTTGTCTTCTTCATATTGAACTAAATTTTTTTATTATAGCGCTATTAATATTAGTAAATAAAACAACAGGTGCTGACATATTTCTCTCCATTTCCTTTTCCATCACTTTACATTGACAATTTTTATAGAATAAACTAAGAAGTATACCATTTGTAGCTTCGCAAGCACGCTTAAACATATCAAGCCCAGTACTTTGAAGAAAAAGCCGTTCTGCGATGCAAGCTTGAAGAAATAGGCGATGTGTATCAGTGTAGTTTGTAAATGACATTATTATTATTTTGCTATTTAGTATTCTTTAATAATATTATTGGCACTATTAATAGTAATATTGTTGCGTATAAGCTGAATTCAAAAGAATACTTTAATCGCGAATAACGACGCGACGTTCAATTGTAATACCGTATTTTACAGGGTAGGGAAAGGATGATCAAAATTGATTGGTATCCAGGGTGTATTATATTTTCTAAATTCATGTGTTTGAATTTTTACAATATCTTTTGTTTTGATTTGATATGAAGGGGCAAGTTAAACAATGAATTATTTTTTATAGCGTATTTTGTTATTACTATTCCTATAACGTTTTACATTATTAGATGTTGTGCGAGCAAATCAGTGAAACACGTTACTCATATTATGGTATCGTGACCATCCCTCCATGATACCGTACCCTCTTTCTTACCCGAGGTACGATTCAAGAGTAGAATGAACCGTACCCAAATATTTTACATGGTAAATATAGTATTAACCGTGATTTTTTATTCTGAATAAATGATAATTTATTATGTCTATCAATATTGATAAGTTCAATGCGAATGAAAAAATCATTAAATAAATAAATAAATGAATAAAACTTTTAAATCTACAACACTAAAAATTAGTTAAAGACTAAATAATTAATTGAATCCTAACTTCTCCCAAGCCGTAATCAAAATGTCGACTTTCTCCGGTTCCCTCACAGCAATCCTCACGAAAGTCGGTCTCCCGTATCCCGGCTGCCCACTCCTCACCGGCACACCCGCAGCTTTTGCAAGCGCGACTGCTTCTTGTGCCAATTTTTGAGACTTTAGATCCACCCAAACCCACGATAAAAACGGTTTTCCATAAAATTTCCATTCTAGCGATTTGTCACCGTCGTCCTCGACTCCACTTGCATTTTTATTTTGTCTCTTCATAAAAATCTCCAATAAATTCTTTAAACGCTCAATTAACGCGCTACGCCACACTGGTGTCACTTGCCATGTTCTTTCCATGTACGCGTCATCTTTTACTACAGCGTGCAAGAACGCCAGTGCTGGTGAATTAACACTCCACGGAACTTGTAGACGTTTTAACGCGTCACAGTGGTTCGTGGTTGGACATACTACCGAGCCGAGTCGTAAACCGGTACACGACCAAAATTTTGTCCATGAATGAATTACATACAGGGAAACTTTTCGGGTCACATATAGAGATTCGAGATACTCGTGTTGGGATGTTAATGAGTCTGATCGAAAGTCATGTGATAGCCATGGTTGCATTGATTCGTCTAGTGGAGAAAGAAGGTAGGTGACGCGTCACATATTAATGCATAAATAATGATCAGAAAGATCGAATAAATCAAACATGTACCAACAATCACGACGCCGCCGTCTTCTATATTCGCTTCAATCCACTGCTTCAACTCCTCCAACACAAAATAATCGCCCGTCGGATTACACGGATTGACAATACACACAAGACTTGCTTTACTATCTTCTTGTCCACTTAAAATCTTTTGACCATTAGTTTCTGCTGCGCGTTGATACTCTTTGTACTACAGCATGAAATTTTACGGTATGAAAATTAACGTATGTGTTAAATGATGTTCCCGAAGGTAATTTAAAAACTAGCATACATTCAATCAATAACTCAATTAGTTGTTTTATTTATATATTCTCACTTGAACATCCCATGGTCCAGGTTTCCATGAACCATGAGGTGCCGCAGATCTTATGACCAAATCTATCAATTCACTTGCGCCGTTTCCTAGTAGTAGTTTTTTGTGGTGATTTACGTGGTCATGTGGCCAAAGGAACTGTGCAAGAGATGTTTTGGCTGGTTCTTGGTCGGCTGGAGGATAATGATGACAAGTGTAAATCTATACTCGAACGAATAATAAAATAAGTAATAGATGCCAATTATTTAATTAAAAAAAGAAAATATAATTTATTACTAACCGATTCTCTAGCAGCTTCTAACGCATCTTTCGGAGTCCCAAGAGCATTTGTAGTTACAGAAAAATCTTCAACAAAGTTTTCTAAAAACTTCCAATCTTGTCCTCCGTGAAATTGTTGAAGTTTTGTATCCCAGACACCACTACTCTCGTTTTTTTTTGATGTGTTTGTAATAATACTAGAAGTTGTTGTCATTTCTAAAAGCGAACGAAAAAATTATGCGACAGACTATATTAAAAGATTGATCTATTAAAAAAGATTTCTAGATGTTACACATACAAAGATATCTTTATTGACAAATCGGGAAACAATAACTTTTTTTGGATATTTTGCGAAAATGGGTGGAGTAATTTCTAAACAAATGGCAACCAAGAAATTTCCCGAAAAAGTAGCAACTAATGTAAAATCAAGTGCATCAGAAACGCACGCCAAAATAAATAATGACCCACAGATAATAAAGGAAACAAAAAGAACCGCTCCCTTGGCTAGCATGACACGTGATCAAGGTGAAAATTTGTTTGGCTGATTTTGGATTTTGACCGTTCTTTGTGAGTTATGAATTTATGTGATCAAATAGCTATTGAAGATGATGGAAAAGATCCGCATTTACTACAGAAACTTTCTTCTATTGGACAAGTAACGGTGCCAAATACCAACATACAATATAAGCAGGTAAAAAAGAAGTCGTCGGTGAAATTCTATCACTTTCATCATTTACTGATTTTATGTCTTCGAAAAGTATGACAATATGCGATTAATTCTAAACCACCGAAAAGCAATCAAAGAACAAGAGGGAAGTGACGGTACACAAATTGGCCGGAATCGTCTAACGATCCAAGATATTCGTCAGTTATTCGAAAATAGAAAATCGGCCCCTCAAGAATGGACGACAGAGAAATTAGCCACACACTATAATTTAGATCCGCCCACGGTACAAGTGTTGCTAAAACATGTGAATACGTATACAGTAATTGATAATGCCCGGGAGGATCAAAGGGTTGAAGGTGTTTGGGTTGATGATCTGGCAAAAATCAAGTTCCGGAAGGAAGAAAGTCAAAATTAGCATCCCGATGCTGTTGTTCCCGTTAATTAAATATTATTTGGCAATATTATATATAATAATATTTGAGTCTCCGATTAATTTTTGTAAATCTATGTTCTATGAAAATCACATACATATACAAAATTAGGACGCGTTCCCCCGAAACAGTGTTCTATAATAGTTATTATAAAAGAATTTATCCAAAACTTGCGGTTCAATCAATGGCACAATACTCTTCCATTTATTTTCTTTATTCCCACTAATAATTTTCGCGCCCCAATCCTTCAACGCTTGTAAATCTTGCGCCGCCTCTTCTTTCGAATAAGACGTAAACACACAAGGAGTATCCTTATCTAGTAGATATTTAACGGTGGGTTCCCAATGTTCAGTGTCTGTCTCGTATAGGCCTGTATTGAAGCCAACAGCGATATGAGGTTTGATATAATCGTCCGGTTGCTCGGCATGTTCGTGATAAGAAGTGGGAAATAACGCGCATATACGTTTCCGATTCTCTTTTTCGCATCGGGAACAGCATTTCATGCTGATTCCGGCAGGAGTTGTTTTGTTTGGTAATTCTAAGCCTACCAGTATTAGACGAAGCACTTTGACGTTTGGTAATACGTGCATTATTTCCTCGAAAGAAGACAACGACATAATCTCATATTGCGATGCTCCAATCAAATGAATTATTAATTCATCTAACGCGTGTAATTCATCTCTTGTATAGAACCGTTCAATTGCCGCAAGAATAGTCAAAGGTGGGGATAACGAATTCGTAACAACACTCAAAAACGATTCAGAAAATTTCGGCGCATTGCGCCACTCGAAATACGTTTGCCAATCTTTCGGGAGTGGTGGAAACGTTCGACTCTCGTCCCATTCTTCTTGTGCCCACGCGGTCTCACCCATCAACTTATAAATTACATTTTCACATTCAATCATATTTTTATAAGTCTGGCATAATTTTTGATGCTTTGGTCGATGTATTTTCCAGTGCGCTTCCGAACAACACGAAATAATCATACAAGACAAACATGGAATTAATTTCTGGGGTGATTTCAATTCCACGGCGCTTATGAGACATACTTGACACTTTGGTTGGTAGAGTAACGAATTCTTTTCGTAGTCTGTAAGTGGACGGTCGAGTGCCTCATCGAGTAAATGCATATGTTCAATTACGCGTTTATTCCATTCTGTTTCGTCGCCGTCACAAAGTTTCCAAGCTTCTTCTTTGGCTGAAAGTTCGCAAAGCGCTTGACAGAATTGTTTGTGACCTGGAAAATCAGCTTTTTGACAATTCTTTGAACAATAATACGACATGCGACATCGTGTACAACGTAATAAGATTTTTACTCCGGCTTCTTTAGACGTTTTGCGACAGTTTGAGCATGCAGTACCGGCTATTTGTAATTTTGATTTTCTTTTGTGAAGTTCTTCAACTTTGGACATTGTTAAATGAACAGTCACGGCAAAAAGTGCCGGGTCATGTGATTTCGACCCGGGCACTTTATTTTCTAAATCTCATCGCTGATTGGCTGACTGCACCTAGACCAAATTCAATTAAAGATCACATTCATCATTATTTTTATTATTGTTGTTAATTCTTTTGGTCTTCGTATTTATTATACCGCAAGAATAGTATTTTTTATAATTTTTATTGTTTGGCATATTAGTTTAATTGATAGGGTAACAATTTCTGATTACTACCAACACCACCAATTGAACCTCCTTCTCCAATTCCTTGACTTCTCTCGTAATCTTTAACCGCGTGTTGCAAAGCGATTTTTGTTGATATTAGCATCTAATATAATATGAAAAAATGTTAGTATATATTCTAATATCAACTAAAATCACATACATTCTCAACTTGACTTGCATCATCTTCATCTTCTGTTGCTGCTGCTTGATCCGTAAGTTCTTGCAATTTCTCAAGTGTCTTTTGTATCTGTTGATACATTTTTTCGCGTTTTCCAGTATTAACTATATTATTTTTGTCTCCAACCGCCGCCGACCAATAATGTCTGAGAAATTCTTTGCCAGTCGAGTATATTTTTTTTATCTCGACCTCGAGTTCGGACGGTAATTTTTGTGACCCTATATTTGTGATGATCCAAACGCATCATTCCAGCATGTAATGAAATGATTAAAATAATCCTAAAAAAAAATTAACAATAAAATTTACTGATTTCCATAGCCCGTGCATTTTCTTCATTTTTTGCTTTGATTTTTTCATTCAAAATTGTAGTTACTTGTGCTGCATTTTGCGCGTCAAAGGAAAGCTGAATATTAAGATCATAAATCAATTAATTGAAAATTAATTAATGAATTGAATTGGTAATTTTACTAATAGACAGCAAAAAAGAAACTCGACAACACCTACATTTCTTAAATCTGGTCTCCAAGATTTCATTTTATTACTTAATGATTTAACAGCATTTGTTGAAACCTGTTGATTTGATAAAATTATTAAATAAACATTTAAAAATCTTGGGAATAATATCAAAAAAATCATTACCTCAACCCGATTACTTTCAGTCCCATTAGAATTCTGAATAGTCTTTTCATAGGTTTGGAAATATTTTGTCTGATCTTTGATATCTAGCAGAACCCTTTCCGCTGTCTTTGGTTGATATAACTCTTCAATAACTATGTCGTTCTTGTAGTCTTCGGTTTTTGATTTCCCTGAATTCGACGCTCTGAATAAAAAACAAACTAATTCGAATTCACGTTATATATTAAAATAGATCCTGAGATTAGAGGATTGAGGAAGCGTACTTTATAGATTTGAGGACGCGCGCTCCATGACGATTGAATCGTCGAAGAATGGGCAGATTTTTGGCTTGTCCCGGTCGCATTGTTAAATCAGGCGAATTTCCTGTCTTGTGGATTAAAGATTTAGAATGAATTTTTTGAATTTTATTTAAATAATAATTATCAAGTTATTTTCTTTACCTCGATATGATCTTCCTCCGTCAAAGAAAGATCAATTAACGTAGGAACATGAGCATTACCCGTCTTTAATCTTTTTGGGCCATGTATCAACTCTAAATGAAAACATGACAAAAAAACATTTCGCATACACAATTGAATCTTATCGAAAAACCGATTTTTTCAAAGTAACCATTCATCCACCATGACTATCATCTTATACCTTCTTCATCTTCTTGATAAAGAGCATCAAATATATCGTCTTTAGTTTGATTTTTACCAGATCGATTTCGATGAAAAAATTTGGAGCCATAATATCGCTTCCAAAATTCCGATTCAGAAATCACATCTGGTACTTTCTCCATGTAAGCCCTATGCACGGAAGGATACTGCTCGAAGATACTATTAATTATTGAAGAGTTTATTGTGATTTTCACTTCGCCACCTTCTTCTGTTGTTGTTTGCAGATCCGGGATCTTTGAAGGTCTTCCTTTCTTTTGTTCGTCCTTCGCCTTCTGATCTCGTAATAAATGCTAGATATATAAAATTAGGAGAAATAATAAATTATCACACGAATACACATGATAATAAAAACCATAGGTTAATAATCTTACTTGCCGCTGTTCCCAGAAATCCTCTTCAGGTATCGGCCCATTAAACACCATTTCCTTATGCAAAAACCGTAGATCTTCATTTCCTTCCAATAATTTTTTTCGCTGTTCGATATCTTCAGCAGATAAAGGTGGTGGAGCTTTTCTTATTCGGCTAGGCGTTGACGCGCCAGAAGCTGGTGAAGGTGCCGAAGACGTACTAACAGCGTTAGAAGCATTAGCAGTATTTTTGGGCTGTTGTTGTACAGCCACCCAATCCTCTTTGATTTTTTCTAGTTCAATTTTGGCGTTCTTGGCAGTTAATTCGAAAATTAGCGTGATTTCTTGTGATTTTTTGTCTGGACTTTTGTCTGGATAAAATATTTTTAGCTTTTGTGGAAGTTTGTCGGGTTTTGAGACAAATAATTCTATGTAAATTTAAGCATTCGTTCGAAAAGAAACGAGCATTAGTTTTTTAGTAAGAATTGGATCAAGACAACAACGAACGATTTTAGCGGAGAAAATGCAAGATTATAACGCGAGCAAGGAAAATCCTCATACTATGAATGTCGTATAATGAAACAGTTATGGATGTTTTTTTGCCTTCCTCTTTCCAAAAGAGTTTTTTGTTAGTAGAAAGTCCTAATTTTCCCGGTTTATCGTCAAGTTTTGCTGGTGTTTGAACTTTTAGCTGTGGTGTTTGCGAAGCCATTTTTTTGAATTAACAAACTTAACCACGGGATTTTATCCAATTTGTATATCACATGATATACCGGGATAATCTTTAAACATCTACGAGCATTGTAATTTATAAAATAGAATTTTCAGATAAAGTTATTGAAATATAAAAAACTATGAGAAAGAAACAAAATTTTTAGCAGAAAGAGATTATGTAATTGTTTTAGCTCCTCAGCTAATTCCTTATATGATTTTTTTCTTCTTTAGTAGCTTGCTTCCAAAGTGCTCCAACAATTTTAGAAACCATAGGTTGTTTTAAACTAGCAAAAAAGAACCTTCGCTATTTGACAGTTTAATATATGAATTTTATTAAGAAATTATTTCTTATCTAGTTAAAAATTTTAATTTTTATTATTTTTATGTGCTTAAGTTTCATATATACATTATTTGATATTTTACTATACAAAATTTTAATAATTTATTCGTGATATTTCATATTTCTTACTAATTAAAGAAAGAGATCTTTATTCAAATCTGTCCCTTTCTAATGAAATTATTATTTAATCACTTTTTCTTTAGTATTTTTGATATTATAATTGATTATTTTACTTATTTTGTAAATTGAAAAATTAATTTATTAAAAATGAAATTATATTCGATTTTATTAATTTTATATATCAAACCAAAATTCTAAATCTTTATATAAAATATTTATAAATTATTTATATAATAATTATTAATAAAATTTAAACAGATTCAAAAAAATTAAATTTTATAATATTTAATTATTTTATCTTTTATATTTCATATAATTAATATATAAATATATTAAAACTTAAAAATATTTAAAATATTATATTTATTAATTAAATATAAGAATTCAATTTGAAAAAAGTTAATTTTTTAATTTTTTATTAATAATTGCTTATATTATAATTATAATAATTAAAATTAAAAAATATTAATTTATTAATAAAATCAATTTTATATAATTAAGAATTTTTATATTAAGAATTTTTTTTGATAAATATAAATATATAATATAATAATTTGCTTTTAATTTTAAATTTTCTTAAAAAATCTATCTAAATATAATTATATTTTTTTATAATTTAATTTTGTATTTTCAAGAATAATAAATATGAAAATTTTTTTTATATAATTATTTATAAAAAAAAGAGAATATTAATTTTTAATTTTTAAATAAAATAATTAATATCTTATTTTAAAATTCAAAACTTTAAATTTTTAAAAAATAAATTATTTTAGTTATTTTAATAATTAAAATAATTTTATATTAAATTTTTATAAAAAATTCAAAATAAAATATATTTTAATTTATTAATAAAAAAATATTTCTTAATATTAAAATTGAATATAAATTTTTTTTATTTTTTGTAATATTATTTAATATTTTTTATATTTATATTTTAATATTTTATATTTTTCTAATACATTTAATCTTAATTTTAAATAAATAAAAAATTAGTATTTAAATAAGTATAAAAATTAATTTAATAAAAAAATTTAATAAAAAATTAAAGCTTTTATTTTTTAAATATTTTTTTTTGTTAATATATTTTAAATTTTAAATAATATAAACTAAATTTCAAATTAAAAATTTTTAAAATTATATTACTCAAAATAATTTATATAAAAATATAATTTATTATAAAATATTCTAGATTTAATATATTTTATTTATGTTTTTCTTGAATTATATTTAGAAAAATATTATAAAAGAATAAAAATATAAATATGATAAAGATATAGTATTAAAAATTTAAAAATATATATTTTTTTATTATAAAAACTTTTTAAAATTATATTTATATTTTTCTTGAATATATAAGATATAAAAACGAATTTTATTGATAAAATTTATATATTAATTCTAAATTTAAATAATTTTTATATAATACTAATTAAAAATATTAATAAATAAAATTGATAAATATACAGTAATATTAAATAAATTATTTATTTATGCAAATATTTATCTTAAAAAAAGATTAGTTAATTATATTAATTTTTAAATATAATATAAGATTTTATATTAAAAATTAAATTTCATTAAACATTAATATATTTTTACTCGTAAATTTGATATTCTTATTATTTTTTTTTTGAAATGCCAGATAGTGAATTATAAAAAATCATATAAAAAACTATTTGAAAAATATTTTTTAATTATTAAAATTGTAAACTATCTTTTAAATTATTTAATGTTCAAATTTGAATGCCAAACGAAAATATTTATTTGAAATTATTTTAAAGAAAGTTTAACTAGTTATTTTGATTAAAACTTTTTTAAATTCCATTATATCAAATTAGGCTTCAGATTTAAAATTATTTAATAAAAAGAGTTTTGAATTAGCTTTGACTGTTTTCACTTTAATGTTAAATTTTTTAGATTTATTTTTATATGTTTATTTAAGCTAAAATAAAACTATAATATATAATTAATTTAAAATTGTTTCTGGTGTGATAACTTTATGCTACGTATATAAAAAAATAATGTAATATAAAGAAAATTATCATGATATTTTTCATTTTCGTGTTTATAACTCATCATCTATTAAAGGATAGCTATTGTATTTTTTTTTAAGATAACGATATTACTAATAAGCTAAAAATTTAGTAAACTTAGTAATTTATTATCTCTATACTTATCTCTAGATTATACTATATCTCTTTTCTTTTGACAACCGTTTTTAGGATGGGGTGAGGTTATTATCACGTGAAAGCGGACACGCCTGCATGATTTTTTGTTTTGATCTGATTATTAAAAAAGAATCTCTGATTTTTTTAATGACCACGCTGTAACATTTAGTTAATAATATCAAAAAAAACTGCATGCATCATACATAGGTAATATGTACATGCATTTTTTATGCGTTCGTGACATCCCGCATCTATGCGATCTATTATTCTGTACACGCTTTTTCAATGATTGCTATATATCGATACCATGTAGCTGTTGACCGTGCATATCTGCACGTATGTCGTTTTTCTACTTCAAACAGAATATATTTCCGGGGTATTCGCGTGACACGAGATATATTAGATAATACGATACGAAATGTTACGAAATGAAATTTTAATCATTGTCATTGTTGGGATGGATTTATTGAATTTCTATTTTGGTCACGATGTTGATTGATCATTGATGATGTTTTCTTTAATGTCGCTATTATCCGTTACACCAATCAATGTCGCATGTCGGTCGTCAATCACAATAATAAATAATCTAATCAAAATATTTTCATTTTGACGTACTGCACATCGCGAAAAATAAAATTTCTTATCGACTGGGTTTTTTTTATTTCGACTTTTCCTGCCATTCCTCTTCATTGCCCTTTACCTTAGGATACCTGAGGCCTTCTTAAATTCTTGAATTTTCGTGACAAACGAGCTAAAAAGCGTGTATTCCAATAGAGAACATGTTGCAAAAGCTATTTCGTACAAAATCCGTTGTTAAAGATGTCGAAGATGCTAAACATACACAAGCTCTTTTGAAAGCTGAGCCGTACGTATCTCACATCTAGTGTATTTCTGCTGGTAATGTTACGTGTAATGATGTGTGGGTTGAGAGCAAAAAAAGAAAAATGGAATTTCCGTCGGCAATTATAGTTAGGGAATGGTGATTTTTTGAATTTAAATCAATATGTATGTCTGTCTCGGGAGGATCATTGTAGAAAATGAATAGGGGAAACCTATAACTTATAGAATAATAAAATCGATGCGTGAATATCAAAGTGGAGCGTGAAGGGTTATATGGTATAGTACATATGGTTCACACATGTCTTGATATTATTGTATAGAAGAGGTGAATGCTGTAATTGTTGAATCGGCAAGTGACGAATGACAATCGAAAAGAAAAAAAATGATGTATGCTCCCATGAAAACCTAAAAACCCACAATAAAAAAACACGCAAACATATACTATATACATACCGACGTTCTTTGTGTCTCTTTTTTTCCTCCTATCTATCCATCACATTCTATTCGATCCGATTTCCCTTCACCATTATATACATCGTTCTTCAAACAACAATCAGCTGGTCATCGCCAGCCTTCAATCCCTCACAAATCCGCGTGATCCTATGCCAAGACACAGGTGACAAAACCAAATTAACCCTATTCGACTCGGCGTATTCGCTAGGCCCAAGCTCGCCCGAAGAACGCACCGTAGGATTCTCGTCATCGTGGAGTGGTGTCGGGTTTCTGAGTGGTGGTTTTTTGACTTCGTCCTCGTCGTCGAATCAGTCGCCATCGGTGTCATCCAAAACTCGTGCGATTAATATCGCGAGTAATGCTAATACTATTCATCATCCTATTAATTCTGCATCTATTAGCAATCAAAATAGTCATCATCACTCTAACCATCATACGCATCATCCACATTCAAATCATAATCACCATGGTGATAGTAACAATTTTATCGAGGGAAAAAGACGTAGTTTTGATTCAAATAGCAACGCTAATAATAAATCTAGTGTGCGTACTCTTCCGCCATCGCTTAATCGTAATAACAACATGCTGGTTATGCAAAGAAAGGTTGGTGTTGCTAATTGTTTGATTTTGAGGATTTGTTTATAAAACGTGGGTTCTCTTCTATCACTACCACTGATATCTATAATAAGATACAATGAGCATGAGTGGGAATGGATTTGTTATGGTCTTTATAATGATACCCGAAACTTTTTTTTAATTCTTATTTAAATTACATAAAAACACTTGATGCATTTTTAATTCATATTCATCAATGTTGTTACTCATTCATCGCTAGTCCTTCTCTTAAATTTCATCTTCTTTGCAATAAGACGTTATATAATTCATTAATCCGATCCCTTTACTCCTTCCTTTTCCTCCCTCCATTGTTTGATTAGTGGTGGATGAGAGAGCAATAACCTCGAAAAAGGTGAAGAGAGAGTGTATTATTCCGTGTATTAGAATGATAAAAAATCTAAAAGAAAAAATATCATTTTAAATATTTATTCACATTCATATTTATTCATACTCATTGTTAGAAACTAACATTTATTCATTCGTATTATTTTATTATACAATTAAATTTATTTCAATTCAAAAGGCGTCTCACAACATCGATCTAATCGGCGAGATGATGTTTGGTGCTGTTCCATTATCATACAAAGGAATGACTACCAAAATCCACTACATGAAATCGCCAAAGCCACAAATTCTTCTGACAAAGTTATTTTCTATAAATACGAACGACTTGGAGCATTATTCGCCCGCACGACGTAGCTCCTTCTCATCTGTGAGCAGCGATGCGTCAATCACATCTTCAGGCACGACAATAAACAACAATAACACCAGCAACAATAACAGCAATAATAATAATGATGCGCGTGTCGGTTGTGGGAGTGGTACACATCAAAACCAATATCAAAATCCTCCATCATCATCATCATCGTCATCAAGACCAAATTCTATTTTCTACACCGAAGAACCATACTCTGAATCGAGTGACGACGAATCGCTTCGATTACCCATCTACTCGTCTCCACCGTCAATTTTTCATCCGGGTCCGCCGATACTAGGACTACGTACGAGCGGGATCTCTATATCGTCAACTACTTCGTCGCTTTCGACGTCGCCTCGAAACACATTTACTAATCGTAGGATAAGACGGTTTAGTCAAACTAGTATGGAAAATGGTGTGTTCAATCCGACTCCATTGCCCGGGAGTTTGTCGCGTACTGATTCAGCGAATGTAAGTTTTAGTATTTTATAAAAGCATTTTATTTTAAATTATATTTAATATATATATATTTATTTTTTTTTGATATGATTCTTCAGTTAAGCTTGAAGCATACATCACGCTCTATTATGTACGCTGTGGGAGTCGTGATAAGCTTGGAAGACAACGAACTCCTAGAGGAGTTTCTATTCTCACATTTCGCATTACTGGAAAACAGACTACATCAACTTCAACAAGTGGCCTTTAAGTTATTGTGTTGTTCATTACGAAAGGCGCCTCAGCAATTTTCGATAAGTGGGCCTAATTCGGTATAGTAAAATTATCAATACTAATTCGGGTATTTATCTATAATTAAGTACATGCTCGTTCATATATTTTTTATTTTTGTTATTCACGAAGATATTTAGCCCGCCAAACCACCGTCAACGATATGCCACACCATACTTATCGTCGCTAATGCTACAAAGTGAGCCACTCTTAATAGAGGCGGTTACGCGTTTCAAGAATTCTGTGTGTCAATTGTATAGCACACCACGTATCCAGGTATCAAAAAAAAACGCGTTTTTCTCTATAATGCATATATACATACATATGCTACTATTACTATTAATAATGCTCACACTTTGCTCGCGAGTAACTGACTGATCTGTGAGCGTGTGTGCGTGAATGTGAAAGATTGATTTGTGAATGTGTGTTTGCAGGGTGCAATCAAGCACTGGTCAAATCAAATTCATAAATCTATAAATCAATCACAAAATCAAGTTTCATCAAATTTCATCAAATAAATTGTTGCACATAAGGAGCCGTTATGGTTGAATATTTCGACATTTCCCACTCGAAAAAGCAACCTGGCAAAAAGCTTATTAATGGAGTTGTCTTATCTGTTGGATAATTTCGATGATAGGAAGACGAATTTGTATCCTTTTCTTTGGATGTTTGTCACATTGGTTTTGTGGTGAAGGGAGGGACTAGAATTGGTTCTTATATATACGTGAATATCCCTTAACAATTATTTTTTTTTAATCATTAATATTTCTTCTTTTCTATCAATACATGGTACCTTATTATATAAAGCTTCATATCGACATTGATCACCACTGTCTTAATGTATCACCTATCTTGGGTTCCGACAGTTGCACCTAATGCAGATTTTGAGGATAGAGTACGTTTTGTGTAGAAGTAGTAGTAAAACGAAGTAGTTGTGATGGGTCATTTATACTTTATTTAATGTGTTGAGTGTAATATTAACAGATAATATTCAATATCTAGAACTCCAAAAACTTGTCGTACGATCCATTATGGGCTCAACTTAGGTATATTAATAATTATATTTTGCTATCTGTGTTTGATCTCGCGGAAATGTTGTTTGATAAGATAGTTGCTGCAAATAATTTTTGATTTCATTATTAATATACTTTCATTATCCTCATAAACGCTTTATCCTTACGTGGCACCTCTACATTGCATTCGTAATTAATTCATTTTCAACTAAAAAATCCAGCGATCTTTACGGAAACATCGGCCCCTCAATAATGAGTCGAACCATTATTGTAGGCTCGGATGTAAACACAGTTCGGCGAATAATATATGTACTTAGTTACTTTATTCGGTGTAACGAGGTATTTGAGAATATGGAGCAGATGGTGTCATCACCTTCACCATCATCATCATCATCATCAATATCAGCATCGTCATCTCCACCAGTTGCCGTTTCGAAAATTAATAATGATAATAATGAAAATAGCAAGAACAATTTGACTACAACCACTGCATCATTACCAAATCAAGAAAAATTAAATAATGTGGTTGGAAGTAAATCATCATCTGAAACTTTGTGTGCAAACACAAGCGGTTATCAATCCATTACTGCGGCGCAGAACGGTGATAGTCAAGAAAAATCAGAGTTTTCAAGAAAATCGATATCAACAATAAACACTAGCTCATCAAATGTGTCACCCATCGAAAATAAAACATCCGCAAAGACACACATAAATCATAATAGTAGTATAAGTAACGATAATATCAAATCAAATGAAAACATCAGGCAACGAAAGCAACAAGCATCAAAAATTAGCAAAAGAACTAGTGCATTATTAGATTCTCAAGCTGTAGATCTTTGTATGGATCAGTTCATGGATGTACCGATGCCAAAGTACATGTTCTTGCATCCCCTCGTGTTATTTGAATTGAATTAATTATGTCTAACCTGTACATTGCCTTTCCTACAAGGTCACAAGTTTCCGCAACTATTCCCGACTCATCATCATCATTACACACAAAACAAAGTTCAACAAATGGCAATAAGTCCACTAAGACGACAACCACCACAGCAAAACCCTATTCATATCGTGCAGACGAATTATACGTAAAGTCTTATGGTCGTTCGTTGATGGTTGGCTTGTGCGATTCTTATATGTCGGATTTTGTGCTGATGGGATTACCGCGTTTCGATTTTCAAGATTTATTGGAAACTGATTTAAAAGATTCCGTGCAGGTATTATTAATTACGATATAATTACAATGTTTATTGTCACTATATATAATACCATGAATTTATGTGTATCATTTTATTTATAATTATTAGCAATTTTCATTGCCAGACGAACCGGTGACACGATCTTTTTGTATATTAGGAAACCTCAATAACCTGTAACTATGTTATAATATTGTAAATTTTTTAAGCGCATTATTATTAATAAGTGGAAAACAAAACAAAAAAAATATAGGAATTGTACCGTACTTGGCTACGAAGCTTACAATCATCCTAATCACCATCCGAATTCAACGGTTCCAAATCAATCATCGTCATCAACTAGGAGAGTTAGCATCGAGGGAGACCAGATTCGGGACGGACCAATGATTTGTCATCGACCTCAAATGTCTAATTATGTTTATACGTTACTACGTGAATGCAAAAATTTGTTCGTGAAAATGAATATGCCAGCTGATTCGGCAAGTATCTATATAGTATTACGGCTGTTTATCATGTTATTTTTTACACACCGTTGTTATCCATCGTATTAATCAATCAATCATTCATTCAAATAAACTCGAATAACTTAGTGCCTTGATTACTTGGAAGACCAACTTCGGATACTATACCTAAAGTCGTTAATGTACAAAAAACTGTTGCTCAATATCCGCACAGCGTCAAAAACCCCACAGATTTATCAAGTCCCGTCCACAAAAGACACGCAACCAATTGATTTATGTTCGATCTTGGGATTACACGAATCCGATATGGCGCTTGTTGACGCCATTAGTTCGACCTTTTAGTGGTGTGATGACGCATATTACGCAAAAGCTTCATCATTTTGACGTTTTTTCTTCCATGCATAATGTTTCTCTTTTTCCCTCCTCTATTTTCGTGTATTTATTTGTTTTTATTCATCTCGATCATATTTGTTTTGTATATGTAAGAAGAAAGAGCACAGCAACATGTAAAATCAACTTTATTACCACGCGATATTATTGTTGTTCAAAAGCTAGTTTTTTTTTTGCTATCATCTATATTTACACAATACTCGTTTTTCTTTATAAATAAAGTCAACGGATTAAGTAGACAATAAATATTAAATATATTCTAGCTTTTGTAACATCCGTGAAATCTTAAATCAACAATAAAAAAAAATAATGAAAAATCGTACAAATTTATTTATTAATACAAAAGATATATACCGACCGGAAATATATAATTCTCTACTATCTAAGATTTCGCAAAATACTAACTCGAGAAATCACCAGCTTTTCCAGACTAAAATAAAAAAAAATCAATTTTAATTATAGAAATATACAAGAAGAAACAATCAAATCAGCTCGAATCGAATCAAATACCTGTAATAATCCCACAATCAATCCAAATAACCCTAACACACTCCCAAAGATTTCAACCACGAGAATCTTTACGAATAAGGTCTGGTCTTGTGCGTCTGCCAGTGCGGCGCTGCTGCCTGTTATGCCGACTGCTATGCCACAGAATAGGTTACAGAATCCAACTGTTAGACCGGCCCAGAATAGAGAGTATCCTGTTTTTTATTTTTATGAATAGATAAATTTTTATTTTGTGTGTGTGAGAGAGATAAAAATCATGGCAATAAGATTAATTACCGGTATAATGATTAGCCTTAGAATATACATCCTCTCCTGCTACATACTGCAGTTTTGCTGAAAATACGATTGCCATTATCACGCCATAGATGGCCACAACTTCACAGAAAATTATACTATTGGAAGCAAGTTCATTTGTGTATTATATATACAGCAATCCAACAATCGATATTTTCGTGTCGCAATACAAAAATAATAATAGAATCAGTAAGAAACAACTACAAAAGATTAATCGTGATTCAAAAGCTTTAATTTAATTCATACCTAATTAAATTTTTCGTTCTGATGCGAGGCGCTTTTACTGCAGCACCAAGAATAGTAGAACCAGTGATGAATATTCCCCTGAAAAGAATTCAAAATATTTTTGTTAAAAAATAAGATCGAGAAAAATAATTAATAAATTACAAGAAAATCATTTCGAAATTTGATCTTTCATTTAACTCAAATAACTTTACATAAATTATTCAAATAATTCCATATCATTTTTTTTTAACTCTTAACCTAAAGCATTATCTATAATAATGGTAGTAGTGAATAACCAGTATAAGCACACTCTCTATATTATTTTTAAGGGCTATACAAACCATGCAGCACCCACAACACTCAGCCCAATGCACAACGCTATCCCAATCAATGCAAAAGCATAAGGAGTTATTTGTAATAGCCAATCCCCAATATTTAATCTTCCAGTAATTAGCAAAATAAATATAACAATCACAAATATAGTGAATAGTGACCCGCCGTAACTGTAGTATAACAATTTACTATAAAACATTTTAGTTTATTAAGTGTTTACTTTGTTTGGAAAATTCGATAAGAGTAGGATTTAAAAAAAACTAAACGAGCGTCCTTTTTTTACATTAGCGAACGAGCGGGTTCTTTTGCTCGAATAGATAATAGATTTCTTGATGTTGATGATCAAGTTTTTTTGATGGAAGAATTTGTGTCACGTGATAGATTTCTATAAAAATCATACATAGCATTCTAGCATTAATTTGGCCAACATTAAAATTAAAATCGAATCATGTGACTTTGATTTGGCCAACGTCCAACAAGAATATGCAAAATATAATAAGAGTTGAAAAATTACTTTTTTCCTTCAATTTTTTTATAAATTTGCATTTTTCGCATTTGCAAAATTTTGCAGGTCCCTGTCTCGTCGACTTTATTAATTATTATATTATGTATTATTACACATGTATGCTATTACTATATACAAATTATGATTAAGAAAGAAGAAAAGCAAATTCAAAAGCAAATTCAGATAAATAAATAAAATAAAATGCCAGATTGTTATATAGAGTAATTATATCCCATTTAATCAACTCGCCACTAAAATAAAAAAACGTGTTTTTTTAATAAACATCCATAAAGTCTCTTATCGAAAATAACTTCAAAAGATCATACCTGAAGATTATCCTCATGCGGTTTCTCATCAACCTTTTTAACAGATTTTTGTTGCTCTTCTAGTTGTTTACTCAATTTTCCTCCACCTTTTTGAACACCGCGCGTTTTGGCCTTGAATTTAATAACCAAATAAAAATTAATCAATCAATAAATCATTCAATTTTTCAGCGAGTAGAAAAAGCCGAAAATTTCATTTCTTCGTTCCATGTACCAATAAAATCAAAAATGCGTTTAACCCAAACAAACACAAGTCCACTTTTTCAGAATTCTTTAATGTTTTTCAAGGAACTAGCACAAAATAATTAAATTATACCTGTTCAGCTCTCCGTTCAGCAGCCAAAGCTGCTTCCTGTCGTAATGAAGCACTATCCCTTCTAACATTATTGTTGTTGTTGTTGTTGTCGTCGTTTTTATTTTTATTTACTGTCTGCAATGGATGAGAAGAAGCGGCCTCAGTTTTATTTCCACCACCAAGAGTGTATCCTCCTTTGTTACGCTTTCCAAAGCATTGTGACGTGCAATTTCCCATTTTCAATATAAAAAATTATTATTGCGTTGATAAAAGATGAAACTGTTTGAAGGCTTATTTTTG
>CAJVPS010000272.1:0-28807 GCA_910591765.1 Ambispora leptoticha
ATAAATATAATAATAAGAAGAATGAATAAAATTATAAAGAAATATTAATAATAAAAGTAATTAAAAACATTAATAATTTAAATTAATAATTATAATACACATGATGATTATCTGAATAATAATGTGCTAAATCTAGATGTATTAAATATATAATAATTATCTGTATATTCAGAGTGAAATTGATCTTCTTAGAAATATAATACAAAGCTAATCTGTTATATAGATAGCGCAAAATAAAGATCTAAGCTAAAAGAGATCTAAAGAGAGATAACCCAATCAAAATTATTACAATAATATTATAATTTATTAATTAATTAAAAAAATATTAATATATCTGATATATAATATCTCAAATATTAATATTAATTAATAAACTAGCTATATTTAAAAAATAATTAGTTCAAAAATTTAATTTATATTAAGAAAAGATCCTAAATTTATTTTAATATATATTTTAATTATCAGTATTTATTTTTCTGAATAGAATAAAAAACAAAAACTTCTATATACAAATTTTTTTGTAATTATTATTTGAATAATCATAATAGTTTATAATAAGAATAAAAAGACTAAAATTATAATAAAATACTTTATATATATTTCAAATTTTTATTATTTTAAATTTGGATCTTTTACTAATTATTATTTACAATATATAAAAATAATATTTATTATATATTACTTGAATAATTTTTTTTCTAATTTGATCTGAGATTTATTATAATATCTAATATATTATATTCAAATTCTTTTATACTTTTTTTAAAATAATATAGTTTTAATATATAT
The DNA here is from genome assembly GCA_910591765.1 of Ambispora leptoticha. Lineage (NCBI taxonomy): Eukaryota > Fungi > Glomeromycota > Glomeromycetes > Archaeosporales > Ambisporaceae > Ambispora > Ambispora leptoticha. The sequence continues at coordinate 790 of CAJVPS010000272.1, forward strand.
TTTTAGATTATTAAGAGAGTATATCTTTATTAAAAATTATAAAGTATAATTATAATAATAAAATTAAAGTTTTTATTATTTAGTAAACTTGAATTTTATATATCTTTCTTGATAATAGATAAAAGTATTTTTATTTATATAAAAGAACTTTATTAATTTTAAATATATTAAGTTATATAATTGTTTTTATTCTATATAGTTTTTATAATTTGATAACTGATATCTATTTTGCTCTTTCTATTTAATAATAATTATTTAAATTAATAAATACTTAAAAGATATAAATAATTATAAGTGTAAATTTTATTATTTCTATAAATTTTTTAACCAAGTTATTATTAATTAATTTTTTAAAATACGTATATAGTATTATCTTTTATATGAAACTAATATTATTTAAAATTAACTAGAAAAATATATTAATTATTTTAATTTTTTTGACATATTTTAAATATTTTTTTTTTCTTGTCTTATTTTTATTAAGATTTTACTCTAAAATTATTTTTAACTTTTTTATATTAGTTAAAAATTTTATTGACTTTATTCAAGAGATTCTTTAGTTATTATTAATATTGAATAGGAGATTTTGAAACAATTTTTAAAGTTATCTCATTATATATTTTAAATGTTTCAAGCTATTTTAGTTACATAAATGATTTTATATATTATTATGGAATAATTTAATAATATAAATTGAAGCAGAACTTCATGTACTTAATTATTGCTAATGATACAAGCAGTAATTTATTATAAAAATAGCATAATCAAGAAATTTATATAGTATTTCCTTATATTTGACAGAGATGCCAAATAAAAGTCATATACCGAAGCTGCAGAGTTTTATAATTTGGAATGATTATGTTTGATAGTGCAACAGAATGAGTGACATCGTGATCTATATCTTATCATTACATATTTAGAATATAAAAGAGAAATTGAAACAAAATACATATACACTCGATAGACAAAAGTTTAGAATTGGAAATGATTGATATACAATCATTTCCAATTCCAAACTTTTGTCTATCGAGTGTACATGTATTTTGCATTTAGAATATTATAGCTCTTATAAATTAAAGAGTGTCTTGAACTAGAAAGAAGATGAAAACAAAAGATAATAAACTCAATTAAATGCAGTTTGCAATATTGAATCTTTACCAAAAATTAATTTTAATTCTAGCTGATAAAAGTACTTTTGTTTCAATGCAAATCATATCACATTAATTAAAATCATACTGAATATATCTAGGTTCTAATAATATTGTTAGTTTTTTTGTTTCAAACATAATGAATTATTATATTAATTGTTCATAATTATATCATAATTTTCGCTTATTTGTTTATTATACATTAGCAGAAATATATAACAAGAATTTAATATTGAAAGAAAAGATGCTAAAGATCAAAGTTAACTCAAAAAAATAATAATACAATGATGAGTTAACAATATTTTAGAAATTAAATTATTTCAAAGAACATAAAATGACAGCATTATATTGGAAACGTGTTAGATCATCAAATAAAAGAAATGACAGTAATATCCTACCTATTAACCAAGATGTGAAAAATATTTTTAACTTTGGCAAGACTTCAATTCTAAATAGCACAAGTACTTTTTCGTATCAAAATCATTTTTTTAACAGTTATATTAACAAATTTATGTATTGAAGAAATTAACAAGCATCATGTACATGTATTATAATTTTATCTAACCTAATAGCGATAATGTATAACAATAAATAACGTGAATAATAAATAATGTGCATTATCGTTAATATCAATTATAATCGATTAATTGCAACCCATTGATCAAATAGCGATTGTGTTGATTGACAACTCTAATGACATTAGTCATATCTTGATTTTAACGATGGCTACATGTATTTTAATTAGAGTCAACACAAAAAAGTAATGTCTGTCCTGTATGCGCTAAATCGGGTATAAAATCGATATTGTGCATGTATAACGTAAAAGTTCAAAAAATCTGTTATCGTATCGTTATACTCATTATATCAAATATCCGTTATATCGAGTTTATACTTTGTAATTCAAAATCTAAGCAACAAAATTACTTTCAACATAAGTTTGTATAAAAAAACAAAATTGTGTTTATGTATTCTTACAAAGCTTTGCATTGTTAGTCATTGATTTCTCAATATTAAAACCCATCCAAACCAGTCTTTAATAGCGAACCAATTCTTTAGAAATTAGTAAAAAATGTCATATTTAGTTGCGAGGAGACAGTTTTTGTAAGAAAGAAAACGAGTTTTTCTACATGTATAAATTAGAACGTCATCATATAAATTATGATTAATAAAGTGTGCAACTTTTTACAAATTTTTTGCTCGATACGGTTCAAAGTTAAATCATTGCGTGTTAGACAGATTGTGCTCACAATAACAATAAAAATGTATTTTCTTTTATAAGATTGAACACAGTTATCAAAAAGTTTCATATCAAAAGTTTCATATCAATGTCGATACATAAATTAAATAAATAAAAAATAGAAGTATGTAGGCTGGTTAGTCGCACACTAGAAAAATTGATAATCAATTGCTATATACGAGCTATTGAGACCATATGAAAAGCAAGATGTGTACGCATACAGAATAAAACGAGTTTTTCGTATTATATAACGAGAACGTATCTAAAATACAAGGGTTTTCTTTTATTTTCTTTCTAGCAAAATGTCATCATCAACGATAATAAACCGACAATTGCTAGATTTTGTTAGGAATTTATTAAACCCGGTACCACAATATGTCTTAGGCAGCCTACCAGCTATAGCAACCATAGGAGCAGCACCTATGGAGGATTTTTTTCAAAAAATAATGTGGGTATTCCGATGTCTTGGTTGTCCATTTATAGGATTATTCTATACATGTAACATACCGAGTGACGAAACAGCAATATTCTGGCTCCCAAAACGTTGTTTTAGAGGGGTGGAAATAGATAGACATGATAATAGTACAATTATAAAAGAAATCCCGTACAAACCTGTTGGACATCATGCCATGTTGTTAATTATGCCCGAGTTCAACCAGAGATTTGTTCGAGAACTCGAAGCGAATGCACGCGTGCTACAAGGACTGGATGAATGCGTAGCAAATGCCTCCGTGTTGGAGCGATTCTCGTCGTTAGTGGCGGCGTACTACATATCTGTGGGTATAATTGCCGCAATAGCAAGGGTGTTTGGACCGGTTGTCTGTGAGGATTGGCCATATATACCATTATTATTAGCTTGGACATTGCCAGCAATCTATAGAAGAATCATCCATGGAAGACTACTAGTCAGAGATCCTAATAAAAGGTTAGGAGACAATATAATATATGTGAGGGAGTTTGATCATATTCAAGATAAAGAATCCATACATATCCGCGTTGTCATCACTGCTATAGCGTCAATAACAGTCCCTTGGACGACAATAATCCTGGCATACTCTACACCGCCTACTGGATTTTTTTGTCGGAGCAAATATATCTCAGTAATTTGCGCCTTATGGTCGTTCAACAGTTTCCTCGGATACATTCACCACTTGGTGGGCGAAAAAAATAAGGTTGTTGATTATATACTTGGTGTTTGGTATTCACTTTGTGGACTTTTTGTGGGCTTTCTTTTGTTCCTTCTAACCCTACTATCCAAAAAACCAGAATTGTGGGTAAATCTGTTTGGGCAATCTTGTGCGAATTGCTCAAATTAAGAAATTATATATACATGTAGTAAATTAAATTGAAATTAAAAAATATTTTGAAAAAAATTAGTTTTATATACTTAAAAATAATTTCTTTATAAAACTGTGTTATTAGAGATTGTAAATTTAAACTAATATGTACGTTAAGGAAAAACTTAGACTTTATTATTTTTTAATTGGAATAGTTCATTATGAAAACTTGAAAATTTGAATGAATAGACCGATTAACGATCTTTCCTCAACTTAACGGTAACCATTAATAGAATGCCGACTATATTACTTTCCTATGCATAGTATCCCAACAACTTGAAGCAACTTTTGTAAAGTAAACAAATGCTAATAGTATAGCGCATATATATATAATTTGTAATTTAAATATTAAATATACATGTGAGATAATTTTAAATAACTAACCTAGAAGACCCTAATTATCACAATTGTTCTAAAACGATGTTTGAGGCAGGGATGGTATAATCCGAAAGGTATAAACAGTCCTAAAAATTAATTTAATTAATTATTTAATGAATTTTATTAATTATTTATAAACGTAAATATAAAAGCTTAAATTTCTTATCTTTAAAGGCTCAGACTCATAATTTAAATTCTGTAATTTGGAAAATTATTCATTAACTTTTATAAATAGCTTAATTAAAAAATGGATTAATTAAGAAAATATTACTCTTTCAAATTAATATTTTTTCAAGTTAGTGTAAAAGGCACTTTACATAGCATAGTTAAGATTTTAATGTATTTTAATGTATTAAGTACAATGCTCACATATAAGTATATCCGGGATAATATGGACAACGTACTATGGTATTTCTTGAACCGTTAAATCAATTCCTGACTGTAATTTACATTTATCTTACCTATGTATAGTGATTCTCTCGCCATTGAAGAATTGTTCCTCAAAAGTACCGCACAGTTTTATAAATTTACGATTTATTTTATTTAAAAAAATTTATATATTGTCATAAACAAGTTTCCAATTGGGTTTAGATCGGATGAATTGGCTGGCTAATCAAATCAATAGTTGCGATTTTATTTCCGCTGTGTGGCATGATAAAACAGTAATAAATTAGTTTTAGAATTCAAGTTATGTATTTGCATTTTATTTTTTTATATCAATTACAAAATACTAAAGATTCTTTTTGTACGAAATATCCAAACCCATGACTCTATTAAGATTTGGGTTGCCATACCTGCCAAAGGAGGGAGTTCTCCAAAAAGTTTACGTAAGATGAACGCTGATGTCTACGTCGATATAATTAATAATGATTTTTAGTCACAATCTATGAAAACATCCTGGAAGGTAGTGAATTTATCTTCTAGCCAGATACTCCAAACTAGACATTACTTAATTTGATTGGCTCATCAGTCGCTAGACTTAAACCAAATTTAAACTTTGTGGAACGAAGTTGATAAACATATGCGAAATCTTCAAGGCCCACTTGTAAGTAAAATTGATTTGTGGAAACGCAACAAATCCACTTTGGGAAGCAGCGAAAGGCTGATTAATTCGACGCCAGAGAGAATTATTGATTAATAAAGGCAAGGGACAGATACATCTAATGCTATTTGAATCAATTTCATCAACAATTTTTAGTAGAGTTTGATAGGCTTTTCTCCTGAATGAATTACTCGCAGAAACTTTTTTTAGACTTCTAAGCACAAATGAAAGAGTTTTCCGAATAGACGCTTTATATATAAAGCAAAATGCATTCGAAAAAATGCAAAAAAACAGTTGAAATTTATTTGAGGTATAATAATACGCATTGTAATATGTTAAAGACTATTTGATATAACGATATGATATTTTGAGCATTAAGAGTCATTCTCTTATCTCTTGAGTTATAATGTAATAAAAAGTATTAAAAAAGCTTAGAGATGTTAGTGAAAATTATCTAGACCTAATCTTTATAAAGGAAAAAATTAAACGTATGTTATGTTAGATTAGTTGCGTATCCTAGAAAATTCTATGGTAATAGTAGCATACAGAAATTAAAGAGCATCTTGAATTGGAATACATGTATTATAACTATTATTATATATTTGCTATAATAATTATTTTTATTTTCTTAATTATCATTAATATTCTGTATTTGCTATAATTATTTGATTTTTATCTTTATTATTATTATTATCCAATAATATATTTGGTTAATAATTACTTTTTATGTAATATAGATAAATTACATGACATTATATAAAACTATCTGGCTTTAGTAAACTCCTAAAAATAGAGAAATATCATGTTATATATACTTAATATAATTAAAAATGAAAAATATGGAAAACAAACTATTTCTATTTTCTTTATTAAGATAGTAAGAGACATAGTTGAAATAATATTATGAATTAATAATAAATTGACATTTATCACAATGATAAACAAAAAGTATTTGAGTGATACTTGAAAATAATAGAGTCAGGACAACTTTACATGCAATATAAGCTTGCACTCATTTATAAAAATAGAGAAGAAACTATCAAAGATAAACAAAAAGCATTCTGGTATTACTTGATAGTAACAAAGTCAGGACAACTTAACGCGTAATATAATCTTGCATTCTGTTACAAAAATGGAGAAGGAACTATCAAAAATGAACAAAAAGCATTCAAGTAGTACTTAAAAGTAGCAGAGTCAGGATAACTTAACGTGCAATATAATCTTGCACTCTGTTACAAAAGTGGAAAAGGAACTATCAGAGATGAACCAAAAGCATTCGAATGGTTCTTGAAAGCACCAGAGTCAGAAAATATTGTTGCGCAATATAATCTTGCTCTCTGTTATAAAATGGAAAAGGAACACAAAAAGATGAACAAAAAGCATTTGCGTGGTACTTAAAAGCAGCAGAGTCAAAATATCTTATAGCACAAAATTACCTTTCACAAAATTCACAAGAGTGCATCATATGTGCAACAATTTTTGATGTGACAAAATTATTTCAATTTTCAATAAATTATCAGCATGAGAACAATATCTGCCAAGATTTTGTTGTAAATTATATTGAGCACGAGTTGAGAGACAAAGGAAACATTGAAATTAGATTTCCAGATGAAAATTGCAGATGTATGATGACTGAAGAATATGTCAAAAAATTTGTTAATAAAATGATCTTCGAAAGGTACATTTTTCAACGAGAATCTATTTAACATTAACACTTCAATATTAAATTTTTATGAATGTATAATTTATAAAGATATCAAAGATTGTCTCTTTTGCATGTGCTTTCGCAAATGGAAGACTTTCATTGGTGCCTAAATCCAAATTGTGATTCTGGCCAAATTCATTATGAAGGAGGTATGTGCTAAATTAATTCTATTAAACGATAATACTAAAGATAATAGTGAAAATTTCTAATTTTTATTTAGTTATTCACTCATTAAACTGTCCACAATGCATCATTCTGGTCAAACAACGACGGCAAGAGAATAGACAAGCGAAAGAAAATCAAAAGCTTATATTGATTTTATGAAAAACAATGTCCTAAATGTAAAACTAATATTGAAAAGATTGATGGATGTGATCATATAACGTATTAGTATATATCCTTTCGAGAATTATTTTATAAAGTTAAATTCTTTAATAGAAATTTTTTATTATTATTTGTAGTTGTTTAGACGATTATAATGCTATTCGTAAAAATAATAATGAGTATCACAGACCTAATTGCAAATATTATGCTCGAAGTAATCCTAGATTTGTTTAAGGTTCTTATGCTTAATTAAATACGTAGACCATAATTCAATATTTGTAAAAAGGTTATCATTATTAATATAGTATGGTAGAGCATGAACGTATACCATTAAACAAAGTTATCCAGTTAAATTCAATAGCTCATATGTATATTTTAAAAAAATTTAAAGATTATCTGATTATATGCAGGTTAAATTCTAAACATTTTTATTTAATTGTTCAAACCAGTTATCATATTAGAATTTATTTAAAAAAATTGTCCAAACTTTGTCCAAAGCTGTCCAATGACAATAATGCTTATCGTTATATGATTGATTATCACTTGATCCCTGAATCATAAAGTCGATGCAACTCAAAGTTGAGTCGTTAGCTAGACTGTACACACAACGCTGTATAATGAAAACGATTTTCTCGTTTGTTTTATCACGGAACTCAAAGATGGAATCGAATACTCATCATTGTAATGAATGTCAACTTTGTCAATACAATCAATATTGTGATGAATGTTTAGTTCACATGATTGTACTGATTGTAAAAAAAAAGAAATTCTGTTTCAAATATCATAAATGAGTTTATAACTATGAATTGACTAGCGGAGATAAAGATATCGATAATCTAATAAAGAATACAACAAAATTAATTACAAATATGCAAATATATTCGAATGGATCCCTTTTAAAGATTTACCAACGTTGGATATCTTGCAAAAGGAGATTTTGGATCAATTTATAAAACAACCTGGTTGGATGAACCAATAAATGAGCGTAGGTAGAATGATGAAGAAAATAAATCGGAGCTAGTGTGGGATCATACAATAAAGAAAATAAATTTATACGAAGAGGAGAATGGAAAATTGTGTTTGAAATCATTAAAGCAAATTACCCTGGAATTTATACGCGAGGTAAACTAAAATGTGAAAGTTGCTTTTATTTTAATGCTATGATTACGGCAACTTGATAACATATTATGGAACAACTAAAAATCCAATTACAACGATTACTTGATAATAATGACTTATGCATTTTATGGTGAACCTCATAAATATAAAGTGAACCCAAAGATGGAATCAAATACTCAACATTGTAATGAATGTACTGATTGTCAAAAGAATAGATACTGCAATGGATGTTTAGTTCACAATACTCATGATTGTAGTAAATGTTCTAGATGTCAAAGTAATTATGAGGAGTGCGATGACTGTTTCAAATATCACAAACGAATTTATATGCAATATATTCGAATGGATTCCTTCTGAAAAATTTACCAAGTTGAATATTTTACAAAAGGAGGTTTGGATTAATTTATAAAGCAACTTGGTTGGATGGACAATTGATTAAAAATGATAATAAGTGGAATCATGAAGAAAATAAGTTTAATCAATATGGAGAACTTGAAACATTACACAATTAAAATCAAATTATTCCAGAGTTTTTTTGTTTCTAATACAATCAAATTTTTCAAAAATAGATTCAGGCTGCTCCTAAATGCAATGAAAATAGTTTCATAAAATATTACGGAATAACTAAAAACCCGGCTAAAATTGAATATTCAATAGCGATAGTGATGACTCATGCAGAAGATGGTGATCTCCGTAAATATTAATCCCAACTATGAAATACAGTATTTGATTATCAATGATAAAATTCACAAAGAAAAGTTTTGTACATCGTGACTTTCATCCTGAAAATATATTAATAAATTTTATGACTCAAATTATTGATTTCGGACTTAGCATATAGAAAAATCTAACAAAGAAATTTGCGGCGTATTCCCTTACAGTATATGAGTCCAGAGGTGCTAAATGAAAAGACAGACATACACTAACACTGCAGTTTTTGAATGATTGTGTACGAAATTGTAACTAGCGAAAGACCATTTGGTGTTCGAAGTCAAGATATACATTTCGTATTTGACATTTATAAAGGAGTGCGACCTATGATATCAAATAATAACTGGTGGAAACCAAATACTTTGCATTTTCAGTATTACAGTTCTTTAGAATATCCTAAAACACATAAAAAAATTATGAGTGCATTGAATTAGAAAGGCAAAAGTTAGAAGAACTTTGTAATCGCAAAAAACTTTCCTATAGATACGAACAAAAAACAACAAATTCACTTAAATACAATTTACACCCAGTCGAATCTTTACTTCAAAATTAATATCAATCCCAACCGATACAGGTAACATACATACGAAAAATTGACTTGTGATCAAAAGTTATTTAAGGGATATCCTAAACCTTCACAAAAAGAAATCCGTGCATCTTGACTTTCATCCTAGAAATATATTAAATTATGTTGAACTTTCCTCAAATTGCTGATTTTGGACTTAGCATTCCAACAAATATAGAAAAATCGAAGCAAGAAATTTGTAGAGTGCTTCTTTTATGAGTCAGAGGGGCTGAATGGAAAATAATACACTATCACTGCAGATTTATGATTGTATACGAAATTGTAATAAGTGAACAACCATTTGGTAAGCGAAGTCACGATAACGATCTATGATATTAAATACTATTTCCGGATGGTACAATTTTACTGTTGAAAAATATTGGGATCCTATTCCAGAAAATAGACCACCTGCTAAAGAACTTGTTGACTTGATCGAATCTATCAGAAATGGATGCATAAATACATTGAATTTTTTCATTTTTATATTACAGCTCTTTAGAATATCCTAAAATACATGAAAAATTAAAGAATTAGAGAGACGGAAATGAAAAAAAGCTAATGAGAAGATGAAATTAAAAATTTGAACAAAAAACAACAAATTCATTCAAATGTAGTTTATACCAGTCGAAAAGAAATGAAAAGAGAAAAGTTTTATGAAAAGGCCTTAGGCATTGATATGTATATGTATCTGGTTTCTATACTCATTTAAAAATATGTTAAATGGTTTATATGAATACATACGGTTTTGTTATCATTTAATATAAATTTTCATTAAATTGGGTTTAGTTATTAGATCCCCGAAGTACCGAATTAAATGCTAGTGAATATAATGTAACCATCTCTTTACTAGCATTGATCTGATATCTCGAGAACTAATAACTAAACGAATTTGATACCAATTTAGCTGAAAATTAATATGAAGTTAAAGAAGAACAATTTTTATTAGATAAATCATTTTCAACCCTTACTGATAACAAACTTGAAATTTCACTAATTAAAAATACTTGTATTTATATAGATCATTTGATTTTCTAGAATGGCAATACATATATTAATATATAATGACTCCCATAATTATGAAATTACTTGAACAAAATTTTTAAATTCAAACTTTTTATCCACTAACACAATCATGATAAATTTCACAAATTAAACTAAATATAAATGATTATTTAGATTAAAATTTGATTAATTTTAAAGTTTTTAATTTAATAAAATTTATTTGATTTCATAATTTTGCTATATAATAACAATCAATTTGATAATAATGTAAATTTGAATAAAAAGTAAATTTATTTATAAATATTCTCACAAACAAAATTCATTATCTAATATATTTCCTCTTCTTAGTATGAATTATATTACAAATTCTTAATTATCTTATAACAAATTTCAACTTTGATCTTCTTTCAAATATAATAATTCTTTACTAAAAATTTATATTTAATAATATAATTGTCTATCTACTTTATTTCATAAGTATTTAATAGAATTAAGATTTGAAGGTTGAATAAATTACTTGAGAATATTGATTTTATTTTCCATAAGCCAGATTTTTCAAGATTATAATTATTAATTATTTCTAAAAGATTCTCAGATAAAATTTATTTATAAAGTTATATATATATTATTATCAATTTTGCAAAGATTTTTAATTCTATTTTAAGTAAAATAATTTTATACTATTATATTTCATTACTAAATTTTATTATTGACTTTATAAATTTATCTTTTAATATCTTTTCATCATAATATTAATAATATTATTTATTATCCAATTCAAATAACTGAAATTTGTTTTTATCTGATCAGATTATCTTTTTTTAGTTATTAATAAATCAATTTTGATAATTTTTATAAAGATTAAATAAGCTTTATAATATTTTTTTTGAAGTAATAATTTTTTTCTTTTAATATATACTTTAAGATCATGTTTAGTAAGAGTATGACAAATTATGTTGATACTAATATTAATATTATTTATACTTAGAATTTTTTTAATATCTATAATTATTATATAATATTTATTAGCAATATAATGAAATATAATGAAATATACAGTTTTCTTAATTTTAGTGAGTGAGTATAAATATTCTTGTCTTGTCACTCTTTGGTACTACAAGTAATTTTTTATTTTATATATGTGATGTCAAGTTAAATACTAATAATTAATGATTAATATGAAATAACAAAATGATAAAATCACAGATTTGAGGAATAAATTGTGATTAATAAAATATTTAAGAAAAATTATAATTTTTTTTAATAATTTTGTTGTAACTTACTAAATTTAAAATTTTGTGGCTATTGCATTATTGGTTAATAAAATATTTTAATTTAAAAAATTTCGTTCAAGTGATTCCATAATTATGGAAGCCACTGTATTCAGATACATTTAATTAGTATCAAATTTTTGAGCATAAGCTTAAGAAATCTTTGTAGATGCATTTAATCTTTATGTACAAATATATAAATTATCATAATAAACTAAATTTCTTAAAAAAATATCAATTTATTTTGATACAACTTGAAATACTTCATAATCCGCGACTGTAAAATTCTTTTGTTCATTAGAGCTCAACAAACCATGTTCGTAGGAAAATTTTTTACAGTAATTTTCATTAGAATTATTAAAATCAGTATTGTATAGGACTAAATCACAACCATTTCCAAAGATCGGTCCATGAGCTGCAAAACACCCCACACTGTCGTCGTTTTTATATTTGCTTAAAAATCCATTGATAGCTTGAATATCTTCAGAATCAAATTTATATAAAAAACTATTTGGTTTGTTATAACATATTTCAAGAGAATTCCACTCGAACGGATTATAACCACCAATAATCTTTTCTTCATCTTTTACACGAATGGCAACAATTGTTGAACCTTTATTATCACACAGGCGATGAAAGTCAGTATTCTTAAATCCATCACGACTACCTCGCAGTAACAATTTCAATTCGATTGATTTTTTTTCCTGACTGTCATCTTGCTCTTTAACCCAGTTGATTATTTTAGAGATCTGGTTCTGCGAAAGAATTAAAGAGTCGATATTTGTGAGTTTGCGAACTGGATGTAAGGTAGCCTTTTGTTCTTCGCTTCCTGGTACCAAATAATGATGCAATAAATCCTTATATAGTGATCCTGGCAAAATTTCAGCATATGGCATGACTTTGTTATAAAAATCAACCGAATTGATGTGGAAGAAACGAATCAATGGTAAACAATTTTCGAGATTCGATTTAAGTTGTTTAAATTCGCTATGTGTCCAATTTTCCAGTGGAATCACCAAATTATTTTCGCTTGCATCAGCGGCTTGAGAGATCCCCCATTCAAGCACCTTTTCCCAAAGGTCGATTTCATTCAAATTTAGATCGTCACGTTTAAGTAAAGAAATTAGAGCTGATTCGCGTAGCTTGGTAAAATCAGTTGATTGAAAAATAGCGGCTGGATTTTGACATGCGATGTCCGTGCAAAATTTTTGAAGATTGATAAAAGAATTATGCTCGAATGCGATTTGATTAACGGTGGTAAAACGTTCTATCAAAGATTCAGAATGGTGTTTAAGAAGATAAATTTGAATATATTCAATTAGATCCTCAAGAATCATTTCATCGGCCGCAATTAATAAATCTAAAAGTATCGAAACACCGTGATCTTGTAAATCGATTTTTCCACTATAAATATATCTATTAAATTTAAATCAGTTGGTCAGCCAAATTTTCAAATTTACATTTAGTTAGTAGTGTTGTTCATTTTTAACATGAAATTACCTTAGCAATAATTCAAAGACTCGAGGTTCGATATTCGGTTTCTTAAAGATAATCATTTTATTTGGTTCGCGCCTCACCCAAGCATCAGCAAGTGCTACCGCAAAATAATGCGATTGCGCCATCAAGATTGTCGAGTGGGCTGAAAAAGTACGAAGGGTACCTTGGTTTTCACCAACAATAATCGAAATATCACAATAGTTGGAATTTTTATAAAATTCATCAAGTCTGTTTGAGTGCGAACTCAATAACAAGTCAGGGGTCATTTTTTATTCGGTTAATTTTAATGATAATTCTTTTCTCAAGTAAACGTTAACAAAGTGCAACACTGAATTTTGTCGATCAAAAATTTTTAATATACTGTAAGGGAAATGATCAGAAACATGTGTGACGTTCGCCAAGTTCGATCAACAAATTTTCGGAAATGTAAATTATACAAAATTAGGCGTTGACAAATAATTCGAGCACTATTTGAAAGGTATCACGTTATATCAAACGGAAAGACGTCTAGGAAACGGAGAAGCAATTCAGAGCTATCTGGAAGTTATAAAAATGAAGGAGAAAATTAAGGAAATGTGACGAAATAATATGAATTTTTTCAGAAAAAACACATTGTCCTCATTTGTTGCGGCCGCGGAGTCATCATCGCCGTTATTACGTCAAACTCAAATGTTTGTAAATAATACTATTAATACTATAATAAATAATTCAAAACGAATATCGAAAATAACGATAGCAGGCTACCATTACCTGCAAATACGTCTAAACCCAAGTTATCACATCCGACATGAATGCCAACTGAAATTCGTGCAGCATTTCTATATAATGATGATGCCTCTACAGAAATAAATCCTTAATCTTTTTTTAATGAATACAATCATAATCATCAAGATGAAAAATATAAAAGATTGGATTTGACAATGAAAAGTATTCAGTTTGCGTTGCATTAATACATTTTGGAATTTGGACTTTTAAGAGGATAATTTTGAAATAAAATCAAAAATTAACTTTTTAATCCAAGATGAAGTTGATTTCTGTAATTAGATCCATGATCAAATCTAAAAAAACTCGGTGACTTTGGGACGCGATATCTCTACATCCAATTGTCCGATTTGAAAAAAATAAAACTAATCGATTTGTCTAGTTTCGATGAAACTAATGGTTCTATTTTTTGTCCAGATTGGACCATTGGATGTCGAGAAATCGCGTCCTAAAGTTACCGAATTTATTTTTTTTTAAATCAGGTTTTAAAATCAAGAGATTCTTTTGACTTTATAATTAAATATTTTTTGATCATGTAAAATTTCGTATAAACCATACGGATTCTGCAAATTCTGCAGTTGTAGAAAACTAGTCTCTCTAGTTCAGATAATGATTAACTTTATAAAATAATTTTTGGACAGAATAAAGGTGCATGGGTACCAGTTACCAGAAGAGGGTATTTTTTATTCAAATTTTTATCTAAAGTTTATTTTGATTGAAAATTTATATTATACCGTGCCGTGCAATATCTAAATTGATACTTTAGCAAGTAATGTCGGAGAAACGCGATATATTAAGGTAACCCCGTTAAAACGAACCCCGCCAAACCGAATACCTCGTTAAACCGATGATTTCACAATGTACGTTTCCGGACCTATATATATTACCCTGGTTTAATATTAAATACTAATTAAATACTCTATAAACCGTACCGAGATCCACAAATAAAAAATTACCCCGTTTCACGTTCTTTTTTCCTGTTCTTTTGTTATGTCTAAGACGCACGATCATTAGTGTCTTTTTCCTTGTTCTTTTGCTCTTGCCTAAGACACAAGCTTATTAGTGTCTTTTTTCCTTTTTTTCTTCGCAATCCCGAACATGAGACGGAAATGGAAAATGAAGGTGCTGAGAATTCGGCTGTCCCGACCAAGGGAACAAAAACAAGCGCCAAAAAATCTCTGGCAAGGAAAAGACAGATTCCAAGAGAAAGCATACGTCTATTACGCTTGCAAAAAAAATCGAGTTATGTAAACTCAAAGATGCAAGTCCAAATGTAAGAAACTCCAAGTTAGCTACACAGTTTGGTATCAGGGAAGCAACAATTTCGGACATTTCAAAAAAAATGCACATTATCTATCACTCGAACCTAATGATTATGTTGCCAAATTGACCCGGGAAAGGCCAATAAAGTATCCTGTCGAACAATCTTTAGCTCTTTGGATTGATCAAGCAACTTTGAATAATCATACGTTATCTGGGCATATTGTCATCAAAAAAGCTGCAGTTT
Source organism: Ambispora leptoticha (assembly GCA_910591765.1). NCBI lineage: Eukaryota > Fungi > Glomeromycota > Glomeromycetes > Archaeosporales > Ambisporaceae > Ambispora > Ambispora leptoticha. The sequence goes on from CAJVPS010000272.1 coordinate 16,395, forward strand.
TTGCAAAGCATTTAAATATATCAAATCTCAAGGGTATTAATGGGTGGTTTAACCAGTTTAAAAGTGCTATAATGTTTGTGAATATATTCGTTGTGGTGAGGCTAATTCAGCATCTCTAGAAAAACTTCTACAATATCACAATGAACTTCAAAGTTTCTTAGCTACATGGAGCCCTAACGAAATATATAATTGCGATGAAACTGGGCTTTTTTGGAAGCTAGAACCTTCCAGAACTCTTTCTCATAATTCAATTCCTGGTACAAAAAAACCAAAAGACCGGGTTACCGTTTTGCTTACTTGTAATGCAACAGGCACATCAAAATTCACGCCTCTTTTCATCCACAAGTATAAGAATTCAAGATGCATGTGAAATATTAATAAAGACAGTTTACCTGTTTATTATTATTAATGCTTGGATGCAATGTTCTATTTTTGTTCACTGGCTTACAAAGCTCAATAATGATATGTGAAAAGCAAAGTGTCCTATTTTGCTATTACTGGATAATGCAACATCACATTCTTTGGATAAAGGAGTTTCATTTTAAATGTTTCATTCCCATTATTTTCCACCAAATATGATAGTCTATATGCAACCTTGTGATGCAGGAATAATTCACTCTTTTAAAGTAATTTTTTTTTATATTATATTTTTATAAAATATTGGTTATTTTTCAATAGCGTCAATTTCTATGTGAAGATAGAATTGAAGCCTATGATGAATTTATCATAACAGGAGAATCTATAACTCAACTTTCTATACTTTATGCAATTCTTCTTACATCACAAGCCTGGCAACAAGTAAGATCCAACACAGTTAAATCCTGCTGGTTAAAAACGGGTATTTTGCCAATATTCGAATGACAAGTAATTTTCGATTCAAAGAAAATGAAGAAATATTATTCAAGAGTTAATTGACCGATTTCCTTGATGATCCAGATAATTTTTTAACTATTGATACCATGCTACAAAGTGAAATTGTATTAAGTGATGAAGAGATTATCAACTTGGCTCAAGGTAAAGAAATTGAAGAAGAGGAAGAAATTCAACACATGGTAACATTTAGTAAAGCTATAAAATCGATTGATAATTTGATGTTTTTTTGGGACAAAAGAAAGAGGGAATGGATATTAGTGAAGATTTTTATTATGAGTTAAAAAACTTTAAGAAAAAAATCCACAAAGCAAATATCGCATCTAAAAAACAAACCACAATTGACATGTATTTTGCATAAAAAATAAAATTAATAGATGTGTTTACCCTACCCTCTTAATCCGACTATGGTTGATATTTTATTATTATCTTCGGTTTAAAAATTTTTTTCGCTAATCCGAAGATCTCGTTAAACCGAAGAAAAATGATGGTACGGATGACTTCGGTTTAACGGGGTTGCCTTAGTATCAGCACGCTAATAACAACAACATTATCGGGAAGGATAATCACAATTAATGAAATTCAAAAAAATTTTGATTTTCGCAATAGTATTCAACATTAGATATTCCTCCTTTGCAAATTATTGTTCACAGGCAACTTCGAACAAAGAGCTCGTTCTTTATCACTAAATGATATACCAGCTTCAAAATCATGAAAATAGTAGAATTGATGACGACTCCTTCGAATTATTAATGTTAAATTCAAGTTTGTAAATAGTTTAAAATTTTCATTTACTAATTTTAGATTTTTTATTTATTTTTTGATTTAGTTTGTATAGTTACTGTACCTCCACCTTCGTTCGCTCATTGGCGCTATACTCTAAATACAGGATTGCAAAATGACAATTACCATTTTATCAGCCTCATTAAAGGAAATTGTTTATCAAGCATTTCTATATATTCTTCAACTTTAGTAACGTATTTGGATTTTTGATTTTATTGAGCAAAACAATTACCATGAACAAATAGCACAACATCAAAACAAAATACTGACACCATCAATCAACTTTGACCAAATAATCAAAGGAAGATGACTTGAAGTTTATACTTCCAAAAAATCTCCACGAGCTTACACAAAGAAATAATCAATTTCCAGCAAACGTGTACATTGATTTTTTGAACGAGTTGAGGATGTCCCACGAGATATAATTCATGCATAAAATTGAATTATAAAATAAAATAAAAACTTCGGATACCTTTGTACATTATTTATTGAGGTGCATGTATACGCGGTATCGATGATGAACTTTATGTTGGGAAAAATGGTTTCTATTTACGAAAACTTAGCTTCCTTAGATAATAATTCGTTAGGACAAAAGAGTTCATAGGTCTATATATTTTCATCTAATGAAATTATGGGTTCATAAACTAATTCTAAGAATACATGTAAAAACAAATCAAGAAAAACTCAACAACATTGATAGGCACCTTACTCTAATTTATGATAGTAAATTTAATAAAGGACAAAGATGCGTTTTTTGTTTTAGTATTAAGTATAAAAATATAAATTAGTCAGAATATTTTTTCTAATATAGAAAACCCTCCTCATCCACGCAAAAAAATTGTCAATCATAATATCGATGTCATTTTTCGAAATCAAATAACTCGATAACTCAATAACTCTGCTGCTCGTTCGTGACCATTATTTCTGACTTTTTTGTTCACTCTAGGGTTAAGGTATATATAATAGCAAAAAATTTTTTCTCATTTTTAATTAAAAATGATCACGTTAACTGATTTCAAAAATTCACGTGTGTCCCATTTGGTTTTTTCTTGATTTTTCATTGGCTAATTTATGATGGTATTATTCAACAAATTCACTATTTATGCCACCTTGTCTAGCGCTGCAGTTACATCGAAAAACTTGAAGGAGTCGAAAAGTATGAAATTAAAATTATTGGATTGATCTTATTCTTATACGTGAAATTCACGAGTTCCAATAGCTGCTTCATTTTAGCAATTTATTATAGAGTTGTTGATATCATTTTACATAATACATATTCCGTTTTTAAGATGTATAACTGTTCACCACAAACCCAACACTAACCGTGACATAAAAATGAAAATTTTGAATTGCGGACAAAATTTCTCCCAAATTCTAGATCAAACGATTTTAATTCGTTTTCAGCTTGAACTAATGATTCTTGTTTATCAAAAGTTGAAACATTCAAACTGATGGAATAAATATTTTTTGATCAGTTTAGTCAATCAATGTTATTCATATTTGTAGTTATTTATTCTGAAAGCCTCACTATTTCAAACGTAGAAACTTTCAAACTCATTAACACTAGAATTTACAGGATACTCTCCCTGATGCGCACTAAACACCACACCATCGCTTTGGGTGTACAATCTCAATCCCAATTTCAAATCCCATCGATTTTTCTGAATGTGTTGTTGATTCTCATCGCCTTCGTCATATCCATCATCATTTCCATCAACGCCATCCTTCAAATTTAACCCGCGTCTATCTTTATTTGCTGCCAATTCGGGATCAATATATGGCGTATGAGAAGAAGTAGATGGAACAAAAACAGGCATTCCAGTTTCCGGAACAGTTGCGCCGTCTAATGTTGTAACATTTGTTCCTTTAGCGAGTCTTGCTCTTGCGTCGATGAGTTGAACTGATGCTGCTAGCACTGGACGATTGGCTATTTCAGACGCTTCTGGATTCACGACTGCCTCTATACGTGGTAATATTTCGTATGTGCCGGCATCGAGTTCTAGTTCTGCGTTTGTGCTTCGGTCGAAAGCAAATCCCGTAATGGTGTATGGATTGCGTATTATGAATTTTTGTTCTGTGGTGTCCATTATTCTAAAATTAAGATTATATCTACAATAACAAGTTAATTGGTCTGAATTATTAGATTTTGCATTTGACGGCAATTCATTTATTAAAATAAAAATAAAAGAACTCACAGGAATTTTGGTGGCTCATGAAAATATCGAGAATCAGGCTGCTGAAGTACAATTATAACTTTGGCACGTTCTTTCAATGTAAACCTGAATTTCCCATCCGATTTCGGTTTAACATTATAATTTATCCACGCAGAATACACATTCCATGAAGAATCGAAAATTTGGCACTTGAAAAGGAAAGCGAAAAATGTGAGAAAGTCTTCGTATGCCATCCAAAATACGCCGTCGAGGCCGAATTTATGATTTAATGCTGCCAAGTTCTCTGGTGTCCATTGCTCACTTCCGTCACTCCAAGCACCTTTAACATGAAAAACAGTCAAATATTATATTAAAGCTAATAAAGCTATAAATTCAAACGTGCACTAAAGAGAAAATTCGTTATTTTAAAAACCTGTCCATTCAGGGAATCCTCCATACGGATTTCGAATTTTCAAAAGCTTCACTCCATTTAATTCTCTAGCTTCTAATATACTATACGCATGATTATCAACTAAACCTTCAGGATCGGGAGTCCAATTAGCTGAATGTCCAGCACCCAAAACAGCCGTTTTGTTTAAGGTTAAAATTGTCTCATTCCAGAAACGCTCGGTATCGAGAATATCTATTGTCGAGTATATGTTGGCAACTCCTCCAGTCAGATCTTCTAAACCTTTATTTATTGATTTTTTTTTATAGCATTTACGATTAGAATTTATTTAAGTGAAATTACGTGCATCCAAACATTACAAACATTACCATGTCCTATTGATCCGAGATCGATGTTCTCATAGTCACCATGTATTTTCGCGTAGGCCTTTTCGAGTAATGGTAACCAAGTTGAAGTGTGATCTTTGCAACGTCTATTCGCACGAAAAAATTAATCATTAATTAAAATAGATAACTAAAAAATTTGCATACCCAAAAGTTAGTATTTCTTTTTTAGTCTCAGGGTCGATGTGTGTGTATAATTGGTCATCGACTACTGTAGAGATCCAATCACCATCCTAAAAAAAAAAGGGAGGTAAATTAATTCAAAAATTTGGAAATTTAATTTTTATCGTTACATACTTTGAAGAAGATAAATCCGTAGACCTGAAGAAATAATATCAATTTAGAGGAAGTACAAGCAAATTTATAAAAGACTGATAAGAAAAATAATTACTCCAACTTCTTCGTCACGTGATACACATATTGTTTCGATTAACCCCGGAATATTAGAGCACGTAGATACCGATGACAAGAACCAACAGTCACCAATCTGTTATTCAATTAAAAAATTTCCCTTGTTAAAGAATTCCTATGACCGTTTATGATTCAATATACATACTCCTCCTTGTTCTATATCATCCGCATCAACACTCTTTGAGAAAAACTTGGGATCCTCAAAAATTTTGTTTATTCTTTTACAATCGGTTATGCGTTTGCTATAGTCCTTTTCCGGATCGTGACTATTGTACAGAGATGCATCTGTATTGCTGATATCGAACTCAATATCACGAAATCGAATGTTGAACTTGCGGCATTCTTCCGCAATCTGAATTTTAGCACAAGGCTCTGTTAATTTGTAAATTTTCATCGGAATGTTTAGTGTATTCATTGAACTGACCTTTGTAACCTTCTCTTTTGTAAGCTGAATAGCGCGTTTAAAATTATGTGTCGCCGTAATCCCTTTTGGGGCCTCAGATGTAAGCGAATCTAACTGACGTTGATCATGAAGTTTTCGTTGTATTTTTCTATTGGTTACCAATGCGGATTTCACATCTTTTACCACCACTGATTCATGTAGATTAATCTTATTGTTTGTATTACTACTATTATGATTAACGTCATTAGTATTTCTTAGGGTTTCAACTTGTGAATTTTTTATCCCGAAATCCATCAAATGGCATTGATATTTTATTATGAATTCGTTATTTGTGTTTTTGACAGATAAGCGAAAAATTTAAAGCTTTTATACATAAAGAGAAAACATCCACCTAAATGCATGTAAAATTTCAATAGCACTCTTGATGCAGTTTCTATTACATGTACATGTACTTGTAATTGTTTTATCTATTCATTCCCGTTTCGCTAGACTTTTAAATAAACGTGCAGAACAGCAGCATATGTATTCATATTGTGAATAAACAGCCAATTAGCTTAATAATAACGTTTAATGTTTGGGAAGATTAGCTCAATGCTGTTGCTTCGCATCCATATACATATAATCGAATAATTACTCATTAAAGAGTGAGAGCGAAAGAGAAATTATCGTTATACAATTTTTCAAGGGCACTTTTCCAAGTCGAACATAGTAAATGCAGTTGCCCCATCCCTTGGGGGATCATGTGAAATTGTCTGCACAGCATGAGTGCATAGACGGAATATCTTTTTGAGACCAAATTAGTCACAATTTTTATTTGCGGATATGCTAAATAATGATAAGCATTAATCGTAATTTGATTGTTATTACACTTGTTACAACTATATATCTAAAAATTATATTACTATTAATGTATTTACTGATTGAAGTATGCAATTTAAAAAAAATGATGTCAATTTTACAATAAAGATGAGAATATTCCAAGTCCAACAATAATATATGCAGCAAAAGGATGACTAACCGAAGACGAAGCAGACGATGTTGAATTAGCTTGACTAGCAGTAGCAGTTGAATCGCTTGACAAGTCCGATCCGGATCCTGACCCGGACCCGGATCCTCCATTCGAACTGGTGGAATTGGTGGCAATATTTGCAGGTAGATTACCGAAAGTATAGACGCCCACTTCATAGGCATTCAAATTACCAGACAAAGCGCCATTTTGCATGGTGACAGTTGATTTACCAGCAGAATCGGTAGTTCCATTGCCTTGCATCGAACCAGAACCTTGCAAATCTTTAACAGCGACATTGAAACTGTCTTTGTTCGAGGCATCGCCATTCACTACAATCAACAACAAACTTTTACCATCCTTAGAGAGCCATGCGCCAGCGTAAGTGTTGTTGTTGTTGATTGTTAGATGCGAAGAGGGAAGTTGTTGTGATTGAAGGATGTATGGGATGAGAGCTTTTGTTTCACCTGATAATTGGGTGATTTGGGCTTGTAGCGAGTTGTCGGGGGTGAATGGATATTTCCAGAACATGATTGATTTGTAGCCGTAGATTATAGAAATATAAGACATTACTCGGAATTCTTGGACAGTTGGCATTCTTGACCACCATGTTGGAGGATCAGAGAAAGCTTGTAATACCATCCATTGATTAATTGATTGCCGACCAATAAGAGTTAAATCTTTCATGAATACACCTGTACGTTGGGGTACATCAAGCGTTGCACTACCAAGACAATTGTCACAACCGCACACATCGTTGGTTGGAGTACAATGTGACATATCAACACCAATTGGGTAAACATCTAAAAAAAATCAATTTATTTTTAATAAATAATTTAAATTTTTCAAGTCTATGATAGATTAAATTGACACATACCAGTTGATAAGATATCGGTGGTATCAGCGTAGAATGCCGCAGTGTGCTCACAATTAAGTACGAGTGCAACTGGATGGTATGGATCAGCGGCTTTAATAGCATTATAAGCTTTCAATTCAGCTGAACTATCAGTCCATTGTTCACCATCGGGCTCATCAGCCTATTGAAAAAAAAATTCTTAATATATTACCTTATTAACATTTCAATTATAAAGGTTCAGTCATAAAAATACTTACAGTATACCAAGTCAGCAAACTGTTATATTTCTTGAATTGATTCACTTGCGACACGACTTGTTGGATATTAGTGAATGAATAACGGAATGAGAGTTGAATATAAATTCCGCCAAGTTGGTCGGCTGCTTGGAACATTTGATCAACTACCGAAAGATCGGTATAGGTTGGATCGGGGTTGATGACATTGTAACCAAGTCCTTTGAGTGTCTTTAGATTAGCGGCAACACCGGCACCGCCACCCAACCAACCAAAGTCAACATATGGTCCAACTGGGAAGATGGTATCGCCTGTAGCGGTAATTATTCCACCATAAAGACGGTCAATCTTGACAGTTTTTTGACCTATAAAAGGTAAAGATTGTGAGTATATGCGCTCTCAAGTATTGCTGATACGTGAATGTGCATTTAAAACGTACCAGAAGGAAGACGATATAACTTGACAATAATTTGCGAGGCTGGGGAACTTCCACTTCCTGAAAATATAGACACTTTCAAATTATAAGCATTCGTTCTCGGTGCCAATTTACTAATCGGGAATGGCACTTCCACAGCCATATCTTTAACATTAACAGAAGTTTTTGCCAGCAGTTCACTTCCATCTTCATTTGCAATTTGCACAGAAATAGGTCCATTCGGATTTACCACATTCAGCACAATTGAACCATTCGAATCCGAGTCAAGATACGGTTGGAATCTAGCCATCGCTGCATACCCTTTTGCCAAGTCTGGAACAGTAGGAAGTGGATTGTTTTGCACGGGTAAAACGATCGTTCCAGAATTTCCAGAAGCTGAAGTAGTGGCATTCGACGTCGTAGCATCTCTTTCGAGAAGATCTCGTGGTAAAAATGGATTTCTCTTATAAGGTGAGAGATTGGGGGAAAAGTCTCGAGCTTGTTTTCTCGGGACATATGGTTTACCGCACCATGATTTTTGGGCGGTCACTTCTGGTGTTGTAGCTGATAACAGTAACAACGCTGTTGTCACTGCACATATTAAAGGTTGGTTTTGAAATTTCATTTTATTTTGTCTATTTTAACTTCTCTAGCTATATGGATTTTTTGCTCTGTTAAAGAGACTAAAAGGAAAGAAGGGAAAGAAAGAATTTAATGTTCGGTATTAATGTATGCTATGTGAGAATGAGTGTGGGTAGGTAATATGTGACTATTTGTATTATCAGTGTTATATAATGAATCTATAAACTAAAAAACAAAAGTCACAAAAGTCTAGAGAAGATAGAAAAGAAAAGGTAGAACGAAGGAGAGACGGAAGTGAAAGTGAGAATAATGCGTATGTACATATTAATATTGGATTTTTTTATTTGTAGTATAAAGAATTTTTAGCGAAACCATACTTTGGTCATCAAAAGCCTTTATTTGGTAATTGGCATTAAGCACTTGATGAATATATATGGTCCGATTTGATGTCGTGTTTAATAACCGATAAATATAAAAGCGGCCGTATATATTTGTGTAATAAATACGTAATGTCGAATTGAAGTATAAATTTTATTTGTTCTCATTTCGACCTGCTATAAACAAAATCTTGAGACAATGAGAATTTTCTTTTGCCGTTTTGTGGCGTGTTCTATGTGCGAATAATGATATTCTAGAACTAATATTCTTTTTTAAATAAGAATAATCAAATGCCAATCTGTTTTTTAAAATTTTCAATTATAAACAATAAAAAGCTTGTGATAAATAAATTTTTACACGAGTAATTTTGGGAGGATATGTTTAATAAAAAACATTAATGCTTGATATAAAGTTTATAGAGGTATCTATTTTTAATTTTCTTGTAACAAATCTTGTAAATTGAGTTTTAATTTTATAACCCTAATGTTATTTTATTCATCAATTATCCAAAATTTAAAGGGAATTATAAAAAGTTTAATTAGTAATTGCTATATTTATTTACATATTCTTATAATAAATTATCCGAATTTATGAGTAAATATGGGTAATATACAAAATTTTCCTTTTATATTAAATAAAGATTTTAATCTATATTTCGGTAGCGTGCGAAATCCCGAAATCGTAATACAGTGGCTCACATTTGAAACTGGACACAGAAAAAAATGGCGAAATTCAAGTATCTCGCCATTGAAGAATTGTCCACAGTCAGAAAAAACTAAATTGCATTTAAAGTAGTATTAGCGACAGTTTTTATAATTCGATGCGATCAAAATAAAAAACAATAAAAATTTTTGAGTACGATATTATATGACCGAATTCGACAGCGGACGTAAAGCTTTTAAAAGCCGCATATACACACTCCGCCAAGAAGGATACACGGTCCAAGAAATCGTAGCATCGGAACAAGTAAATAAACCGAAACCTGACCGTCCATGCACTCTTTCAGGTCGATATGAATGAAATGCTGTCAGAATGATAACATCCGGAGAATGTTCTACTGCCGTCGAAGTTCTACACAGACTTAGGAGTCAATTTGTGGAAAGTGTATGACGCATACTTAGAAGACATGGATTATCTGCCAGAATAAACGCAAAAAGTACTCACAAAGAAAACGCCAACTTTGCTTGGGCAAAGATTGGACAGTTGGCGACAAATAATCTAGTCTGACAAAAGCAATACCAAATATCAGGTCAGGAAAATTTGATGGTTGATTTAAAATTATTTCAATTAAGAAAACATGTGTCTTTTAGCTGCTGCAAGATAAATGCTATTATATTATGTAAGGAAAAACAAAATAAACTGCTACCATGATGGTATCTCATGCTAAATGAATACTTACCCATGATTGAATCTCAAAGCTGCAATTTAAGAAAAATTCTCAATAAAAAAACGTAAAGATAACCCTCTAACCAAAGGGTCGAGAGTTGACTAGCGATCGTATAATAATTATACTCAATTTCAATTATTCGAATTAAGTTTTTAATAGGGTACCCCATGACGCAATAGGAAATTGCCGGATTTTATGATCATCATGGTGCATTGCCAATTTTCACCATGAATAATTTCATGTATGGGCTCTTTGGAGCTCAATATCTCGAGGGGAGCCAATACGAAGCCCGCCATTCGATCCCTTGGGTTCTGCTAAATCGAGTGGTGGGCTTCATATTCAATTTCCGTCATTGAATTTCGAGTTATTGAGCTCCAAAGAGATTGTGCAATAAAACGTTCACTATCAAAATTCTACTTTGAGGCTTAATATCTCAAGACCCGGTGGAGGGAGTCAAGTATAAGGCATACCATTCGATTCCATATATTCTGCTGAATCGAATGGTAAGCTTCACATTTGATTTTCGCTACTGGGTCTCGAGATATTGGAAACCAAATATCCCATATATGAAATCCTATTACATGACACAACCATGATCACCATCACATCATAATCTTCAGATCGCCATTCTATAACATGGAGAACGGTTAAAGTGTAGTCCATCAAGTGATCAATCCCCTTAAATTTTCAGAGTTTACTTTTAAACTTTTAATGATTTTTATGATTTATAAGGTCTGGGTAAGGGTAACGGTTAAGGGTTAGGTCAGCGGGCAATATTATATGTAAAATTGCAGTCCCAACAATTTTTCAAGACAGATTTAACGTTAAGCATTGGTTTTCGAGAAATATTCATATCTTTTGTGTCGGATTTGTTTTGCCGGGTTGATCAAAAAATTTGCGCACCCTATTGGACATGGACTACGCATTAACCGATCCCTATCGCTATACATGTAAACAAATTAACGTGATTCTCATATATAAAATGTTATTTTTTTTCTTTCAATGTTTTTTAATCAACTTCTTTTAAATCATATACCAAAAGAAAATTAAAATATGACCTTCCAATTTGATAAATATATTAAATTTTTATCTTATATCATTTTCTTTACAGAAATTTAAAAGATAAAATCGAAAATTTGATGGAAGCTAACTCAGAGCAAAATAAATTTATGATAACATAAGTAGAAACATTTTTTACTTTCAAATAATCACAACCACAATAACCACAACCACAAACAAAGAAATCAAAGAGGTCCGACTACTACTTCTTTCAAATCCTCCAAGTCAACTGGCATCTCCATTTCTAAATCAGTCAACTCTCTTAGCAAGCAGTAACAAGGAAGTTCATCATTCGCAGCTCAACATTTTATGTGGTTTCTCAGTCCTAAAAGATACTTCACTGCCATGAACAGTCTCTTCAAAGATGCAAGGTCCAAGTTTTGCAACACGTTGATAACGTGATGCTGGTAAATTGGCAACGACAGCAACAAATTTTTGGCTGCTGAATGACCAACAACAAGAAGATCAATGATATGATCAACGCCACCAACAACTAGATCAACAACTCACGCTGCAAATAACACTGATGCAGCAGCAGCTTCAGCAACAGCAACAGTCACAGTCATCCACAACCACAAAGCAGCAGTGACATACGAATATAATAATTGTTGTGGTCGCTGCTATCATTGCTATTGTATCCAACAGAAATTTATAATTAATTACTTCAATTGGTATTATCGTGATTGTTTCTTTTATTTGGTTTTTTTTTCTTTACAATATTACTACACACATGTATTTATAGTAATTTTTTTCTTTATAATTTTATTAGATATAAGAAAAAAACCCCTTCCGATTGGTGGAAGATCATTTTTTCGGATGAATCAAGTGTGGAGATTGGAAAACAATCACGACAAATAAGAGTATGGCGAAATACGGGTGAGAGATTTAATACTAAGTGCTTATTAGCCACTTTCAAAAGTGGTCGATGCTCAGTAATGGTTTGGTGATGTTTCGCAGAAGAAACAAAGGGACCGTTAATATTTTGCGACGAACATAAAGAAAAAAAAGAAAAAATCAATGCAAATACTTATCTTCGAATTCTAGAGACTCAACTTTTACCATTTCACAATACATTTTGTACATTA